>JAQFYM010001934.1:0-27441 GCA_034694785.1 Agrenia bidenticulata | reverse complement strand
AAAGGGTCACCTCAAAGCCTAGGAAAGTTACTGGCTATATCTGATTCTGTAGGGGGGTAGAGAATGACGACGAGTAATCCCTGTTGTGACGCATCTATCATGACCTTCCGAACCTTGACACTGTCCGCTGAGGAGTCGAGGAGGTCACCCAGTGCCCATAAAATGAGGGCCAAGGTTATTATGTGGTGGGATCAGTTTTTTCAAGGGTAACTTTGGCCCAAGTCATATTTTTATATTTATAGACTCGGTATTGTCTTTGAGCCCACAAGGGGCTGAGGAAAATGTCAAAGGTCATCTGAGTAATTTAGTTGGTTGAAATATATTGTTTATTGAATGTGATATTAAAATGTTGTGTGTTGTATTTTCAGTATAATGGGTGACCACGGAGGAGGTCCCGGGGATGATGACGGGATGGGTGGGGACATCAACACGATGTTCGGCCTCCGTCAAAGGGGTCGAAAGGGAGCGTTGAAAAAGAAGAATGTGTACGTCGTCAAGGACCACAAGTTCATACCGCGATTCTTCAAGCAGCCCACATTCTGCTCTCACTGCAAGGACTTCATCTGGTAAGGGACCCTTAACTACCTCTACATATCTACATACACACATACACATTTTAAAGGGTTGAAATGACCCCCCCTTAAATACCGCCACATGCATGTGCCCATTTTAAAGGGTTGAAATGCCCCCCTTAAAGACCTTCAAAGATATTTGTTTAGAAAGATTGTAGTATTGTATTATGTATGAGTTGGTGACTGCGTCATATTGAGCCGGTAATTAATCCTGTGAAAGATACAAGATTTAATTACGTTGATCATTAACTTGTATGGTCTATAGTATTTAACAAAGTTAATGATCCGTAGTTGGACTTATTGTTAGTTGGTGGAGTAGTTCTAAGAGAGAGGATCATATGAGGATAGGTCATAAAGTATAGATGGGATGGGCAGGATTGACCTTTGACCCTTTAAATATTAGTACCTTGTTGTGAGAAGAATGAAATGTATTTTTAGCAGTAGATGATGGCTTGTTTATTTATGGAGGGTTTCCAGTGTCCTTTTCCCTTGAGGATCAATATCAATTAAAAGTTAATAGCCCCCCCTACCAGCTTTTAATAATATAGTCTTTATCTATTCCAAATTACTCTCCTACCTTATCCTATTGAAAAGGGGGAGATGGCAGATATTTTTTGCTACTCATACCCCTTCATAATGTAATGGGGGGTAGGATGTGATATGTGGAAGGATGGCCAAGGGAGAGAGTCCCTTCTAACTGTAGATTTGGATAGGGATTGAGATTGTTGGGAAGGATTGTTAAAATATGTATGAAAATAATTAGTGGATGAGATTATGTTTGGTTGATTAAGTTTGTGGTTTGGATTTAAAAGGTTGGATATGTAGAAATTATAACTTAATGATGGAAGTCTATGCGTGCACAAGATTTATTTAGCCGGGCAACTCCCGGGAACTAGGGAAGGGAATGATGATGATTATATCTCTATCAACTCCCACTCATATTACTACTTTTTAATCACGAAGCCCAGCATCCATCCACTTATTTACATAAAACACACACTACCCACCTCTAATCAACTAAAATCATCCGCGGCCAGAGGACTCCCTAAATGGGGCAAAATAGGGGCATCCACCCTCTCAGACGGAAAACTAGCCTCTCACTATATCTCCAAGAGGGCAACGGGCAGTCTCTAAGGGACTACTTTCCTCAACTAGGGCAAGGCAAGGGGCACTCAAATACCCGTCTAAGGGCCAGTAAGGGGGGGCTTTGATAGATTCTCGACTAAAGTTGATGATGAGCTGTGGTTAGGCTAAGGAGCCTTTGCTTGAGGGTGACTTGAAGGGATGGGCCCCTTGAATCCCGTGGATAGAGTTCAGAAGGGGCAGCTCCGGATGTTGTTTTAAAAGAGAGGGTAACAATATCGGAAAGGGACCCCCAAGGCCTTTGTAACTTTCTATTATTGGCTGTAGGTTTCGGACGTTTGGAGTTGGGTTAATCTGTTTAAACATTTATATGGAAATTTAAGGGGGAGATCCACACGCTATCCAATACCTTTATTATTATAGAGGAAGAGTGGAATTGAGCCGGGTAGTTTGTGGGAGCCTTAAAGTGTAGGTTATGAAGAGATCCTCTAAGGGATTATTTCCTCCTCCTCTCTCCTACAACTAAACTTTCTAAAGGTGGGCCAAAAACTTTTCACTTTATACATTAAGGTAAATAAGGAGAAGGGATCTCCATGATTTCCAAACTAAAGACAAAACAAGGGAGAGTATAATTTGGACTGACTATTAAGGGGAAGGAGAGAACAAGTCCATTGGAATTAGAGGGGACAAGAGAACAAGGAAACTAGACACACCACATAGATGATGGATGGGCGGGGCAGAATTAATGCCCCTCTATGCCCTACATTCAACTCTTTGTTCCAAAACTATTCCAGGGTGGACCCGGTGCATAAATTGCCACCTTTGCCCAGTTGAGCTAGAATTTATCCTGTCATTTATTGCCCCCCCCCCACGTTGTAAAAGATTTTGGGAGTGGGGGCTGAATAGAGGGAAAGTGAAGGATGGAAAGTTAGTGGCCGGGTGGAGGGAACAGGGCGGGTAAGACGGGTAAAGTAGTGAGACTGTGATTGACAGTGTGTTAACTAAGTTACCGGGTCTCTCCCTCCCAACTCACCCATGTCATGTCACCCATGAATATGGCCTCAATTATGTCATAGCATAGGGCATATTTATTTTGGACGATACATGTGGCCTAGGATATATCATATCAATCCTCTCTCTCTCTGTCCTTCCAAGCAATGACAATGAAGTAGATCCAAGGGAATTCTTTTCTACAGGCCCTTTGAAGTGTGGAGTTTAAAAGGATGAGATAGGAGAGTGATATGGGCTTTGGATCATAGACGGCCCCTGTGGGCGCAGATTTAATCCACTCCCCTCGTCTATAGCTTGGATAAATGGTTAGATAAATAATGAAGGATGATGTCATCGTCACAAGGTGGAAGTGAGAATTTGATCAATTTGATGTGGTGAGGGTGTGGAATATGACCGAAGGTATTTAGTGTGAGATGACTTGAGGGTGATTAATAGATGATGGCATGTCTTGATAAAGGGGACACAAGAGTTGGGACTTCAATTCTGGTGTTCTGAGGAGCCCTTTAAGGGATATTTGTTAATGATGTAGTTTGAGTGGGTGTTGGTTTGTATGGGCATCGCTTTTGTTAGTTGTAGATGGGAGAGGAGATAGTTGGAGCTGTCTTTAGAGGAAATGGGATTCCCTCCTGCTGTTCCTTCTAAAACCAAAACGTCCCTACATTTATCTCCCTATCTTCTGTTACATTTCACGCTATTTCCTCAGTCTCCCTTACATAGATGCACAGGCAACCGGGCATTCCCGGGCAACCTTTCTCCAGAGGGCACAAACATCCCAAACGACCGGAGGGGCCGTTCCCATCCCCAATAAACTATTTAAATGCTCCCTCATGCACGATTGGGGATAGTTGTTTTGGGGATGTGGAGTATTTCGAAAATGGTCCATGTTGAGTGCCCATCTATGGTTCGTCCACGGAGAGAGCGAGGTTTGTCCAGAACTGTGGGTCTCTTGTCCCTGATTTGGGAGAGAGTGATTGGGATTGTGGGTGTTTGTGACCGTGTGTAATATGACAATGTATCTAGTCGGCTATCGATCCTCCGTCTACAATCAAACCCTTGAGCACACACCGACTACAATACACTCCCTCCCCAAGGGATTCAAAAATCGGAGAAAGCACGCAGAGAGAGTCCCATTTAATTGTTGTCCCTTTGCACGGCTTTCCAGGGGAGAAAGTGCCATGGAATATCCCCCCTCCCCTCTCTCCATCTTTTTTGGCACACTTTTTGTGCAGGGTGGGGAATAAGTGTGCCAACTTGGCTTGTTCTATTTCGTTTTATATATTAAGTGTTAATGAATGGAAATTATGGGGGATTTTTATCTGCCACTAGACAAGAAGGTTGTGAGCCACAACTTGTGGGCTTTCTGGGCTTGGCAGAGGTGGTCAGGTGTGCTTGGTACGGGTAGTACAGGCTGGGAGGATGTATTAGAAAAGTCTATCTGTTTCATAAGACCATTTGAGTAGTTTGAGAGATGTGAGATAATAGGATTAAGGCAGCTACTACCCGGGTAACTACTACCCGGTCTTAAAATCCTCTCTGGGTTGGAAACCCTAGAAATGATAAGACCGCACACACACACACAGACATACACACACTAAATATATACGACTACAATGTAGAACAAGAGACTTGGAGAGGCTTCTCCACTAGAAATCAATGAAGTGTCTTAAACTATTCAAGTACACTCTGACTCGCCTATTTTTATCCCCTCTCAACTCTCAACTCCTTGTTTAAATGTCCAGAAGGGCTTAGGAGTTATCTTAAGTACCCTTGAGCCTCAAGGCTTCAGGCTCTCCTTCATCCCATCATCCATCAAGTTTTCCAGAAGCTGTGGGATCATCTCTTTTGGATCCTTCCCATGAGCTACGGCCCTGACTGGCTTCTCTTAATTTGATTTATTCTCTTTCCTTGTAATTTGTAATAAGGGATGGGAGGATGGTTAGAAAGTAGGAGGGTATGACGGGTATTTTAAAATACCCGGACACCAGGGCTTTATTTATGTAGAGCTTGTGTTTGTGTAGTGAGAGTGAATAATGAAAAGTAGTTGGCTTTGACGTTTGAACTTTTGGTGGAGGGAGGAAGTGTATGAAGAGTTTTTAATAACTTTTGAATAAGTTGGGCAATTGAAACGAGTTGGGTGTCCATTCGGGTAGAAGAGATTGAATGATATTATATGGAGAGGAGTATTAGAGAGGTTGAGCAAGAGCTTGTTTTGGCTGTGAATTTGATTCTCTAGAAAGGATCATATTTACAGTTATTACAATATAGAGCATTTAGATCTCATCATACAGTCACAATCAGAAGCAAAAAATCTGTCTGGCACAAACTATTTTAAGTCGAAAAATGAAAAAAAAAATCAATTTAATTTTTCCAAATTTTCACTTTCCCCAAAGGCCTTGAAAAGAAATAAGCCCTAACGAACGGGCTAAAAAATGAATTTTTCAATTTTTCAAATTTTTCAAATTTTTAATTTTTTTGAAAATATTTTAACCCTGCACAAAAATCAATTTCAAGGAAGTTTTTTAGTTGAAAAATGATAAATTAAAATATTTATTGAAATTTGATGAAAAATTTATTATGTTCTTTGAAATTTCAAAAAAAAAAAGTCCAGATAACATGGACATTGAAATCACTCAATTAAGTTAAATATAGATAAGCACTAAATTTTAAAAAATCTCCTCAACTTCCTGGAGTTTTCATCATTCAAAATTTTCACTTTTTCCATTTTTACAAGGGGCTTGAAAAGTAACTTGTATATATTATATTGAGTTTTTCAAATCGTTCAAATTTTTTAAATTTTTAAATTTTTTCATTTTTCGTGAAAAATATTAATTTTTTGAAAAGATGCCAACCCTGATGTGTTTAGGCCACAGTGCGCGCTGTAACGGGACCGCTTAGAATAAATAATTAGCCATCAGAACTCACGGACATCGCTGAGATGTGAAAAATAGTAGCGTTCATCTGGGGCAATTCATAACTTTATCATTGAGTGTCTTTAAATGGGCACCACCTTCAAAGTGGCACACACACAAATATTTCTTTCCACTTCTGGTTTCTGATTGTGAAGGTGTAATAATTTGGAGGTAAAAGAATTATATAGGTAGAGATGGAAAAACTCACTGTCTCTCAACCTCTCTATTAACTAATTATTTCCACCTTCTCCTCACACATTTCATCAGTTTCTCTAGTTTCCCTCAGAATTGGCTCTCCTCTTAAAATATCCTCAATAGATTGGATGGAGAGATTTTAAATTTTTATGCATCACTTGCTATTCATCCAGCTCTACTCATTGAGTTTACCCACCTCAGCTCCGGCCCTTGGAATTCTCTCAGAAATCAAGGCTGAATTTAGGGAACTATTTTCTAACTCAGCCAATGCCAATAAAAGTAGGTCTATTATACACTACAAGGGCCCGTTCCATCATATCTTCTCAAATGCTCAGTATACTCCTGAGTAAATCAACCGGGGTCACTTAATTTCCCCATCGGTGCACTTTAATTGCTGAGCTAAGGGTGCACTGAGACTTGGGGCTAGGATTGGGGATAGTGGGGGTGGACCCTTAGCCGGGCCTTAGCTGAGGATGGGTGTGGAGATGGAAAGGTGATGTGGCGTGGCCCTTAGGAAGGGATGTGTTTGAGAATGTATGAGAGGGAAGCAGTGTGCTCATCTCATTAGTTTATTCTGCTTGAAAAGTTGGTGTGGAGAAGTTTTGTTATTTTAATGAAATATTTTGTAAATCATGGGAAGTTGAGAGGAACTTTTCCATTTCAAGATGGTCATTGAGAATTGTTAAATAACTATAGACTCAACTCTCTAACTAACTCCTAGGAGAAGTTGGCCATGAAAATTAAATAAGCTCACTTCTACGAGACAAACTAATGGAAAGACAACACAAGGAACCCAACCACCATTTCCTTCTTATACTCAATTCCAAATGAACTTCTTTAATTTGCCCTTTATAATTAAATAAGGACTCTTATCTAATCCCCTCCCACCCTCAAACTAAATGTGGGATGAGCAAACGTCCGGTGGTCCTCCTTAGGGGACTTGATCCATATGGAATTATATTCCACTCCCATCTTGTCCCTTTAAGTCGAGCAGGGCCGTAAGCCAAAGTTGATGGACAACCCTGGAGAAAGGCTGGAGAAAGGGGAACTTTATGGGAAGTTGATGAGTTGATTCTCCATTTGACTTTAATGATTTGTGCATGAAGGAGATGTTGACCCTTGGCCTTGTGGAATAGGAAGTAAGTAAGCGGGGATTAGTGTTACCCGGGTGAATGGGACTAGGTAGCTTGGAGACAAAGCCTTGTTGGAAAAAGGAGTAAATTATATTGGCTTCTTCCACCATCTTCTAATAACAATAGATGCTCAAGGCTTAAAACTTTCCATACTCTTCTTGGATTATTAAGAGGAGACTGATGGAGGAGATGGAGAAACAAATGCCAAGGGCCCTTCCACCATTATTAATACAAAGTGTGCTTATCAAACATCATTAAAATGATTAGGAATATCGGGTAGAAAGTGGGCTGAAGCCGGGGGGATTTCCATGAGCCCCTTAGAGCCCTTTGGACTCAACAGTTCCGTCCTTAATCTTTTTGTAGTGGGACCTTAGTTATAAAGTGAGGCTCAGAGATTGAGATGCATGAAACATGAAGAGAGATCCCCTTCAAAGCCTTTTTTGCTTGCCTCTTGAGCTGGTCGGGTTTGAAGTAAAAAGGTGGGCAGTTGAGTTGCCAATAGGCGGGTAGTAGAGTTGCCTATAGGCGGGTAGTAGAGTTGCCTAGTGCCCTTGCAAGGAGCCTAAGGGAGTTTAAAAATCTGTAGGTTTAGTAGAGGGTGAAAGTGGAGAGTATGGAAATGTGAGTCGATGTGGCCACAGTCCCATGTTAACATTTACGATGGGCCTTAGGGGGAAAGTCTGTTTGACACAGGACACTTTGTGAGTATATACCGGCCCTTGGCTGTAGAGTTGTCAGTGGGGGCACGGGGAATAGACCCTTTGTAAATTAAAAGTACACCGCATTCCCCGGTTACTTCTCTGTTACTGCGTGTATTCAATTTTGAGGTTTTTGAACTCTTGGGCCCTGGAGGGATGTTGTCCTTATTCAATTTCATACATCAAACACCACCATCACCCAAGTGAAACTCAAAGGGATTTTATCATCAACTTTCTTTGCTCACTTATTAGTTGGATTTGACAAGTCCTCTCTGCTCAGATAAAACTCCAGAGGCCACTTCTCAATTCCACCTGGACAATCAAAAATCAAAACTTTCGAATCTTTTGTATGTTTGTGATTAATAAATTTGTGATGTATTTTCAGGGGTTTCGGGAAGCAAGGATACCAATGTCAGAGTAAGTTCAAAGAGTTATATTATATTTATTATCTGCACTGGTTTAATTTAACTCACCTCGTAATATATTTAACTGAACCGCATAATTAAATCATTTGCATTTAATCGTACCTCATATAAACAGGATATAAAAAAGAAGTGTAATTAATAATGTGATTGATATTTTAGTTTGCAGTTTCGTGGTGCACAAGAGATGCCATGAGTTTGTGTCGTTCACATGTCCAGGGGCGGACAAAGGGGCGGACTCTGAGGTGAGTTTTTGATGTAATGAATGAATTGATAGGCCGTAATTGGAGAGAAGATGTCTTGGTCACAAAGAGCCCACGAGACTTTCCTCTCTCACAAAATGAAACTGGGCCTTGGGATAAAAGTGTGGAAATATTAATATCTAGACCACCACCGAAATCAAGGCTTAATATATTTATAGACAACTCTGAATTATTATACAACCACTTTTGATTGAAAGGAAATCCCAGGTGGGATCGGATATCACATCAAAATCAACTCAGTCCGATTCCGCGAGGCTTACTTTATCCCTCAATCTCACTCTCTCACCATAGAGGGGCACTCCCCACCCTTTTATCAAGTCCAGTTGCCCTTAGTTGAGTGCCCCTCTGCCCGTCTATGGTATTGGGTGTGAGATTCTTGGGTTTGGGGTTTCTAAAGAGTTTTGTGAGATGATGGGGCGAGGTGTTTGTCAAAGTCAAGCCAAGTCTTAGCCAAGGATTTAAGGGTGAGAAG
The DNA here is from genome assembly GCA_034694785.1 of Agrenia bidenticulata. Taxonomy (NCBI): domain Eukaryota; kingdom Metazoa; phylum Arthropoda; class Collembola; order Entomobryomorpha; family Isotomidae; genus Agrenia; species Agrenia bidenticulata. The sequence continues at coordinate 18,683 of JAQFYM010001934.1, read as the reverse complement.
AGGATAATGGAGGGGGATTATCTCACCACTTGAATTGATCACGTTGAATATCTCATCTACATTTAAGTAGTCAGAGGGTATCTGAACTACTTTGGGGGCTACTTAGAATTTCCGAGTCTCCCTCTGATTGTTGGGAGAGGAGGTAAGAGATGAGATGAGAAGACTGAACAATGCCAAGTCCGTTTATCAGGGTTTTTTTGTAAGGGAATGGTAGTATCTTTATTAGAGACTTTTAATGTAGTCGGGATTTAAGGATGAGAAAGTATGTGGATTTAAATTCCATCTATTTTTGAGAGAGGCTGGGGAATTTCCCCGGAGAGGAGCACATTCGTGGAAAGTAAATATGGCTGGAGAGTTAATGTAGAGGAATCCGGGTAGAATGATTCCCACTATTAAATATAATCCCCGCATCTACTTTCAAAAAGTCCCGTTTGTACTAGAGGAGTTTGGACGAGCTTTTGAATAATTAGATGGAAAAGCGGATTAGTTTCCCCCCTTTTGTTTGTATTTCCACATTTATAAGCCGGGAAGAGATAGGGGGGAGTGTGATGACCCGGAGAGGATGACCCGGGTATGAGGTTGATGATGAGTGTGTAAATATCTAAGGGTTGGCTTGACTTGATATGTTGTGAGTCAAGTGTTGGTAACTTGTAGGACTCGAGGACAAAGCACAGATTTAAAAACCACACATATGGAAGCCCTTCATTTTGTGACCACTGTGGATCCCTTCTCTACGGCGTCCTTCATCAAGGGATGAAGTGCACAGGTTAGCTCCGAAAGGCCCCCACTGCCCACTCTCTCTCTCTCTCTCTTACTGCATGTCACACACTTTTATTAACTTTCCGCCTCATTTTGCTAATTGTGACGATCAATGTCCACTCTAATCAATGTGAGGACTTGCCCCCACCGACAATTCCTCTCTCCTCATCTCTCTTCATCTCTAGAGAGAGAGATGAAGTGGAGAGTTGATATGTTGGACAGTGCTCCCTAATTGGCCATGTCCTCAAATCTCACGTCTCATTCATGCGGACGGTAATTGATTTGAAGGGGGTGCTCCGTTGCCCTAGGTCGCACACAGCCTCCACCTTCAGTCTCATCTCATTTCCCTGTTGTAGAGAAGCCCTCGTATTCTTTCTCTACGTTCTCCGACCTCATTACACAACCACACATGGGAAAAGAGAGGAGAAATAACATCCTTCCTTATTCTATCAACTATCCGCTTCTTTTAAGACGGTGGTCCATTTATTTAAGCCGTCAGGAAGCCTCAAGGGATAGAAATATATCAACTCCTTTTTGGCCCTCAGGAAATGTGGACCTTATTTTTCGGTTGGAAATGGTCCTGAAATTGAATTTGGGGAGAATAGACAGAGAGTTAAGGATAAGTGGCCTCTTTTATAGGCACCACTTCCTCTCATGCAACTCTCACGACAGAGTTGAGAGGATTTTTAATTAGTCGGTAAATAGTACAAAGTCCTCCCTCTTCATTTCATTTTCCAGTTACTTTTTTTGTGTGTGGAGGGGGTGGGGGGGGGGGGTAAGAAGTTGAGGCTGGAAGGATTTAATTCAATTCCAGTCCTTTTGAATTTGATTGAAGGAGTTGAGGAAGGGGGGCAGGATCGATTATTGAAGATATCTCTAAGGATAGGTGTATGTTTAGAGTGACCTTTGACCCTCTAGGGATGGTATTATTTAGTTAGCTGAAGGGGGAGGATTGGAAATGTAAATAAAATGCGTTGGGATTTGGAGGAAAGGATGTAGGGGACTTAGAAAAATGTGAAGTGAATATGTTCAAGGGTCTTTTTTGTTGCTAGTTATATTTACAAGTGTGTTTTAGTTTTGGTGAGAATGTATCCCTTATGTTTTTGATGATGTGTGTTGGTGGCAGGATGATTTCCAGAGAACATGTTTCCCTTGTATCTGTTCCTTATTTATTTGCTCGAGAATTGTGTAGAGAAAGGATATAAATAATAACAAGTCTCTCCAGCTCACATCTCTGGAATGATATTGAGGTTGACCCACTTTCTCCAGCTCCGTAAAATATACGTCCCTATACCTGCACATCCTATTCAAATTCTTCCCTTCCAACCTCCAACCTCCCACTACTAAAATATAGCTGGATGAACTGAAGAGTAGACACTTTCTTATACTCTCATTTATCTTATCTCATTTACATCTAATTCATCTTTCGAAATAAAATAAAATAAAATAATCCAAATAAAAAAGATGTAGAGAATTAGTTGGAACTGAATCCCCCTCAACCCGAGATAAATTGTTCACCTTTGAGAGTTGGCCATTCCTTTTGATGTTAATTGCAATTAATTCCAGGGAGTTTAAATGATTGTTTATTATGAGGGAAGGTGAGAGTGGGAAGTTTGTACTAGAGAGTTTATGCAACAGTTTAAAGGGAATAAGAAGTGAAAGGGATACTAGTCCTCCCTGTACATACAAGTCCCTCTAGTCCCTTGAGAGAGGAGATCCCCAATTAAGTGCCATTCTAATCTTGGCCCATTCTCCTTTCATTACTTTGAAAAGGATGATGATGATGATATGGCCAAGTTTGGATTACAATTAATTGCTCACATTCCACCTTCATGGTAAATAAGATTTAAGGGGCTACTCATCTTGACCGTCTCAATATCATTTATCTCTCTCTCTCTTCATCCCCGTCCTTCCTTGTCCCCTTAAGGCCTCCACACTAAACGGGGAAATGAAATGAGATCCTCGCCCAAGCCCAAAAAATCCCCTTCAAATCGTATGATTATTAGAGGGATGAAAAAAGTGAATAGGACATGTGAGACGTGTCATAATACTAATTATAGGAAGGGTTCGTTGATAAAGGATATGTCTGTTTATTAGGTTCTGAGGGGGGTTGGGGTTGAGTGGTTTAAGGGTGCTGTATAATATGTTGTTGTATATAATAAATGTGTGTTGTTGTATGTATATTTATGATTTGTGTGTGTATTGTGTTTAATTCTGTGCATGCCGCTATGCCGCCCCCACCACTAACTTGATGGTTGGATAAAAAGGGAGGTGTTTCCGAGCACCAGTTCGAAGTGTGGACATTCGTGGGTCCTAATTTCTGCGATCACTGTGGCAGTATGCTGCATGGCTTGTCTAAACAGGGCCTCAAGTGCAAGGGTAATATTCAACTAACACCTCTTTAATTACATTCTTTTATTATCTGCTTAGCCTCTTTAGAACTTTGCCCCTTATTATATCACCCCTTCAACTTGGACTACACATGAGCCCTTTAGCCACTTTCTCACATGAGCAAAGGGCCGTGCATCAAACCAACTATCTACAGTCATTGCTAATTGTCCTTTAATATGACCCCCCTTGACTGGCCTTGACTATGGAGGACCCGTGGGGGTACTTTGTGAGATGAGGAAGGGGAGGTGCGTAAAAGTAGCAATTTCTGAGATGGTAGAGGTTAGTAGTGAGTTGCCTGGGTAGTAAAAAGTGTGATAAAGTAATAAGATGAGAGAGGTGTCAAGTGTAGATCTGTCATAGTTCATACTCACGTCACTCAAGCCAAACTTTGGTAGAGAGAAGAGATGGGTGAGGGAGTTATTTTGATAAGGGCCTAGTAAAGGGACTATTAAGGGATATGGTAGATAGGGGAGGGAAGAGGTTAAGATAAATGACAAGAGTCCCACTTGGATAACTTTTGTGTTCCGTGGGAATGAATTGAATTTGTTGTAGGTGTTAATATTATTTATCTCTCATTGAATCCCAAATACCTCTCATCTCTTTTAATATAAAACAGTGGGGAGAATTTATTATGACACGGCGGCTTTAGTCCAACTTCTTTAATATCACCACACACCGCTTCTACACTACAACCTTCAAATAATAATCACAGAGACTATAGGGAGGACCCTCCCCGATTAATGTGATGAATCTATTTGAAATGCTCACAGGGCTTCTTCTCCAAGGATCATTTATCATCATTTCTCTATAAAACACACGAGTCTATCATTTGTGGAGAGGTGTAATAAAATATTATTACAGGGGGAAGGATATTCTCAATGGTTTTGAGATTGAGTGGAACGTAGTGCCCCTCATTATGTAAATGTACAAGAGACTTTGTGAGTTGGCTTCTATAAATCATCATCTGTCTCTGACATGTGATAACAAGTGGGGGGCTATTGTGGTGGCTACAACAAGTATCCGGAAATATTGTGAGGGGGGCTGTAGGAGAAAGTGTCTCACCTCACTAGTCTACTTTCCCGAGCACTTGCAAAGATATGGACAAGTGTCAAGGTATTTCCAGCCAAGGAAATCCCCTCGGATTGGCCTTTTAAGGGAAGATTCATAGTGTTTTTATGGGACGCTTTGCCTTCATAAGCCTCTTTCATGGGTTTCCCTAAGGGGACTTGCCACTGGAGGCTAAATGTTTTGAAGGGAGACGTTGGGTGTGGATGAGCCCTTGGATGACATGAAATAGTGGACTGCTATTCCCTTGTTAAACATAGAAATCAATGAAGGACTTTATTCCATCTTCTCCACTTTTAAATTTAAAGAGGAGTATGGAAAGATCCACTCTACTTTCCCAATCCCCTCTCAATAGACACCACCTTCACTTTGATACTCTTCTAATCTCTGCCACCAAATCCCCTCACAACGCGGATACTTGAGAGGGCCATGTAAGACCATTTACTAGATGATGAGGGTGCTAAGGACTCCTTTGCCACCCTGGACAATAGGAGGGAGAGAGAATAAAAGAGTCCCCCGCATATGAGCTTGTAGTAGGACATGTCAAAAGGGCCTAGGAAGAGAGTCGTTGTAAACAAAAGGTTTTTAATAATTCCATTGAAACTCTTTCTCAAGTAATTCCATAAAATGTGAGTAAAAGTTCCCAGGAATCCACTTTTAACTTTAACGATTCTAATCCTCCTCTTTCTCCCTTAAGGATTACAACCCCCCCCCTTCCCCCTCTCGTTGTCTAAAAATCTAAAAAAAAGTTTATAATATTCACAGCCTCTCTATTATACATAGCACACTTGAGTTAATGAGACTTTAAAGTTAAAATAGTAAACGGAGTTTGAGGTGGAAAGAGAGTATGAGCCTTTGACCTTTGGCACTTAAAGAGTTATAGTGTTGTTGTGAGCGGTGGTTGATAGTGGCTATAAGGAGTTGGCACTGCATTCCCCTTGCTAAGGTTAGGTAGGTAAAAGGTAGGTGGGTAGTTACCCGGGTAGTGCGCATCTCTTTGTACCTGTGTCTCTCTCTAATCGATGGGGGATTTTTGTCCGGGATGGAACTCCCAGTATGTTTTCCCAGATATTAGGTGAGATGTAAAGGATAGGGAGGGAGAGGTAATCACTCCACCAGATTATGTCACAGGGAATCTTCATATTTAGTAGCCCTTAAAGGGAATCTAATCCACTTACACCTCTTTCATCAACACCACTGTTTTCTGACCCTTTGCCAACTGAGGGGGAAAATGAATTACTTTCTCATAGTTTAAGAAACTTCAAATCTCTTGTAATTTAGTCCGGGGCTTTAAAAGGGACTGTTTTTTAGAAACAGACTGCAAAGTTTTGAGTGTGACCCCTTAAATGATGTATTAAAAGTAGCTTTGCTTGATGATGATTGCGTAAAAGTTAAGTTGAGTAGATTGTGTCCTTAATTTGCTTGTCTCTCTTTCTCTGTGTGTGTGTGTGTTTATAATTTGATGTGGATGAGAGGAGGTTTTAATCCCTTTGTTTCTAATGTAGCATGTGACATGAACGTGCATAAGCGATGTGTGGAGAGCGTCCCGAGTTTATGCGGCTGTGACCACACGGAACGAAGGGGGCGACTGGAGCTCAAGATTACCTGCGTCGGAAACAAGCTGACGGTGGAAGGTAGGGAAACTGTACATCTCAACCACCTTATCAAACCTGAAACCGGCCCTTCATAAAGCTCATTTACCACCAGAAGTTGGCCAACATGTTAGGAGATTGTGGGGAAAGACTCGGGCAACTCATGACACATGTAAACACATGTTAACACATGTAAACACTTTGTGGACCGGAATTTCCCTTGTATAGTGGGAGCTGGGAAGGGTATATCTCATCAACTATAGGGACTATTCTAAAACAAGAAGGGGTGTCTTGAGCTTAGTTTTTTTTAGTGGCCGAGTATCGAGTACTCGGTCAAGGAAGGTTAGGGAAATACATGAAAGGAAACATACCAGGGGGGTCGAATACTGGAAATATATTTCTTAGAAATTGCAAACCACTCTACAGCAGGACATAAGTTTGAAAATAGGATGGAAATGCAAAATATTTATATGAATAACATGTATTGTATCCAGTTTTGTATTTTAGAATCAAATGCAATGTTAGGAAGTAGAAAATAGAAAATACTTTATTCGTCAATGGTCCAAAAATACAAGATGAAATACTTAGTATTTTGACTTATCCCAAGTATTTTGGCCACCCCTGAAAACCACCAAATCGGATGCGTCCGTTTTTTAACCAAAAAAAAGATTCCGCCAACCAGTGTGGCTTTTTGGTGTAGGTAGAAAAGACATTTGGGTATTGAGTGTCAAATGTAGAATAGTGTGGAGTTGGTAGGGATTTGGTTGATGGTGTGCGGTTGTTGGGATATGGAGATCCCGCTTTTGAGTATCAACAAGTCGGTGGAGAAAATGTTCGTCTTTCAAATAAAGTTTCAAAGGGAACTTTCCCCACTGCCAACTCACAATCATTTCTATCTTCTTCTCTAGCCTGTGGATATAAATTTATTATAGGGAGCAATCCCAAATAAATCCTATACTTATACTTACTATGTACCCATAGTACCTTTCCCATTTATCCCCTCTTCCAGGAACTGGAATCTCTGGCTAAAACCCGGTGGAATTATCTACGCAAACCTATACGAGATTTCCACAGTTGTGAATAATACATTTCCTATTTATTTACCACATGCAAGAGTTTATCAAGTTTTCCTCGTTTTTTTAAAACCCAACAGAGTTCACATGATTGAACTATCAATTAAAGATTTTAGTTAATTAACAATTTAAATTAACATGAATTATTAAGTTGAGCAGTCCAAGTGAAAGCTAATGAAATGTTGGATAAAATTAATTTAATTATTTATTGGGGAGGGAGTTAAGGGTGGGTTTTAATGATTTATTGGAGATTGTGATATATTAATAGTTGTTGTGTTGTTGTGTTGTGTTCAGTGCGTCAGGCGAAGAATCTAATTCCGATGGACCCAAACGGAGCATCGGATCCTTATGTGAAAATGAAACTAATCCCGGATGACGGATCCGGATCACAAGCCAAAAAGAAGACGAAAACAATCAAAAATAATCTTAATCCTGTATGGAGTGAAACGATCGTTTTGTAAGTCACCAATCATTCACTATTTATACTCACAACTCATTTCCCTTCCCCATATCCCCGATATTCCGCATATTCGGGGAATTCGGGGAATTCACAAAGCTACAAACACACTTTAATTAAATCCAATCTCAAAAGGAGTTGGGATGGAAATCCAATATCATTTCTAGGCCCTCTATTTACTTTTTAATCCCGAATTTACCTCCACTAAAATACCCACTACTTTCTCAATCTACATTTCCTAGCACCTAGGAACTATGAGAACTGTGAGGGTGTAGGGAGTTTGAGGGATTTTTATGATTGTGGGCCTGTTGTCCTTATCTACTTTTGCTGAGGTGGGAGAAATTAGGTAGATTTGTGGGTAGGTGGATATCATATAATTAGAGGCCATAAAGTCAGTGTGGACCAGAGTGGAGCAGATTTATGGATTCCAACCAGACCTTACTCCCTCATTTATCCACCTTTATTACAACTAACCACCAAGGGCCTTATAGACACCGCCGGTGTGGACACAAGGAAAACACTACGGCACTGGAGGCCCTGGGATTTAACTCCAGCGTTTAAGATAACACCTATCCCACTTTTCCACTCCCCTGGATGGGTCTGTGGGGGTGACCGAGGAAGGGGGGACTTGAATTAAGGCTGGGGACATAAAGCATAAATGTGATTTAGTTGAGATGGATGTTAGATGAGAAAGGAGAAGATGAATGGAGCTTGTTAATTTGTAATGTTAGTTTGTGGTGGTGGTTGGGGATGTGTAAAGATGAGTACGTGTGAGATAGAAGTGGGGACGGGGGGTTTGTAATTACATTGAGGGATTTGTGTTCATATAATTCCCTAACATTCCCACCGGAGGACGGAGAAAGGAATGGAAATCAACTTATAGAAGAGAAAGGAGAATTAGAATTAGATTAAGTCAAACTACATTCACTTGAAGGATAAGAACAGGAAGGAGAAATTAATCTAAGAAACATGTCCAAGTCCCTACAGAGAAATGACCTCAAGGGCTCCCAACTCTACTCAACCTCTTCCCAGCATCTCCAGGCCAGAGTCTCCAGAGCTTGCAGACAGAGCTTTTGCGGGAGTTGATGATGGTGGTTGGATTTAGGTGTTTCTAGTAACTAAGTTGAGTTCATTAGGTCAGAGGAATGAGTTTGGATTAGCATTTGTTGATAAGAGTTGGCTTTAATGAGTTCCTTTGATGTGGGAGGGGAAAGGGCGCAAAGGGAGAGTTGAGATTTGGACTGTAGACACTTCATCTTCAACTAAAGGAGCTGAGAATCCAACAGTAGGATCCCTTCAAAATCCTAACACCCTTCTCACCAGTGTGGACATGAATATTTGAGTTCTCTTGTTGTGTGTAGTGATTTGAAGCCGGAGGACAAGGACCGTCGACTGCTGTTAGAAATCTGGGACTGGGACCGAACGTCGAGGAATGACTTCATGGGCTCCTTGTCCTTTGGGATTTCCGAAGTCCTCAAGAATCCTGTGGAGGGCTGGTACAAGCTCTTGACCCAGGAGGAGGGCGAGTTCTACAATGTCCCTGTACCCGAGGAGACGGCGGATCTACTTGCAGTCAAGAATCAAATGCGGGTAAGCCTCTTTTTTGTAATTCATCTGATATCATTTCAAAGGTGAAAGTCCTCTTAACTTTCCTACAATTTCTAAGGAAAGGGAACATGTCAATTTGTCTAGTTTGTTGGTGAAAATCCTTTGGTGTCCAAGGGAGTTATTTACTAGACTTTTGTAGTCTAGAGATTCACTGTATGCAGATCATTTTATATGTTGGCTATTTTGGGAAAGGGCTCAAAAGGCTCTTGTCCTAAGTGATCACTTTCTCTACTTTGTTGTTCAAAAGAATTAAAGGCTCCAGGGGTTACCCCTTTCATTTTCACACCTTAGAGTAAACAAAAAAATCCTCAATCTTTTCCCACCTCTTTGGCAACTCTTGAGGATGGGAAATATTTCGTTCTATTCAGGGGGATAAGTGTGTGAAAAAGTGTTGTGGATTGTAGTTGTGTTGGGTGTGGTTAGTTTGCTTTTGAAATGAGTTTTGAAAAGGTGTGAGGGTATTGAAAAGGTTGAACGAGAATTGTTTGTCTCTTCTTTTGTATCTGTCTGTGAAATGGCGGCTTGGATTCTTCTGCACTTTCTCTCCATCCTCTTTTTCTAAAATGACCTTGTCTGCGCACTTTGACCCCTTTAATACCCTCACCAAAGGGTACCACCATTTACAATAGGACTCAACGCAGTCAGGTATGACCTTCAACCCCTCTCTGCTTACCCCCCTCTCCTCTTTAGAAAGTACACCGCTTCTTAGTCACCTCCCTTGGCCATCGTCAAAGTCGGTCAAATGTACTTTATGACCCCCCCCCTGTCAGTCAACCTGGACTCTGTTAATGGATATCTTTTCCGGCGCTTTGGAGGGAGGGGGCAACTTTAATGACCACACATGAGAAGTGTGTGTGTGACCTTTGACTTGGGCATCTGTTTAGAAGCGGACTTTTGATGTCTTTGTTGTGGTGATGTGCATGCTGAGCGTCCAAAGGTTCACCGCTTTTGAGAATGTGGTGCATGGGAACTAGTGAAGGAAGGGGTAGTGATTTAATGATGGCTTTAATAGCTCGGCCTCTTTGACCGACTTGTCTTTTTATGGTACTCACTAATTTCCTCTCATCTTTTCAGAAATCGTCCATTTCGATGGAACGTCGGGCCCCCATTGTGGAGGATAAAGAAGTCCCTCATAACATGACTAAGAAGGACGTGATCCGGGCTTCAGATTTCAACTTCCTTATGGTTCTTGGCAAAGGGAGTTTTGGAAAGGTTGGTCCTCATTGACGACGTCATGACTGTGGCCATGTGTGGGGAATAAATGAAGTGGTTGTTATGATTTGTGTGTGGCTTATTGCAGGTGATGTTGGCGGAGAGGAAAGGGACGGATGAGTTGTACGCAATTAAAATACTCAAGAAAGACATAATTATTCAAGATGATGACGTGGAGTGTACGATGGTGGAGAAGCGGGTGTTGGCCATGTCGGGTAAACCCCCGTTCCTCGTCCAGCTTCATTCCTGCTTCCAAACGATGGTAACTCTCACCACAAGGCTACCTTCATTCAGATGAATCAGAAGGGATTTTATTTGTCTCCACAGGACCGACTCTATTTCGTGATGGAGTATGTAAATGGAGGGGACTTGATGTTTCAAATCCAGCAGTTTGGCAAGTTCAAAGAGCCGGTGGCTGTGTAAGTGTCCCTCTTCTTTCTCACAATGCATTCTCAAGGGGTTGCCCATCTCCAGGGAATGTCTCCAGAGTATTCCAGAATATTTCCAGAATAGTTGACATGGCTCCAGCTCCACAGGATTTATCATTTGATTGACGTGGAAAATCTATCCCACAATTCTTCCTACCTTTTCCTTTAAAAGATCAGATGGATCTCTGGAGATCCGGACGGGTTCTATTCTTTTTACCCTTATTTCTTGATATGGATCCCCGGGTAGTTGGACAGATGGAACATTTCAATCTTCCGGACTTAAATACTTTACCCGCATGTCGTTTTTTTAAAGCCTCGTCTGATTTGATGATATCTTTCCTTGACAGCTTCTACTCGGCCGAGATTGCAATCGGCCTCTTCTTTCTCCATTGCCGGGGAATCATTTATCGAGATTTGAAACTCGACAACGTTCTCCTCGACCAGGACGGACATATTAAAATCGCCGATTTCGGAATGTGCAAGGAAGGAATCGTCGGGGAAAAGACAACAAAGACTTTCTGCGGTACTCCGGACTACATCGCTCCTGAGGTTAGCAATCTTTGACCTTTGACCTTCGATGTACCTAAGGGCAGCTCAGCTCATTGTTGTAATTTGTGTGTGTGTGTGTGTGTGTAGATAATATTGTACCAACCTTATGGTAAATCGGTGGACTGGTGGGCTTATGGAGTGTTGCTCTACGAAATGCTCGTGGGTCAACCCCCCTTTGACGGTGAAGATGAGGAGGAGCTGTTTGCTGCGATAACGGACCACAACGTGTCCTACCCAAAGGCCATGTCAAAAGAGTCCAAGGAGGCTTGCAAGGGATTTCTTACTAAAAATCCGCTGAAGCGTCTAGGTTGTGGGGTGAAAGGGGAAGAGGATGTGAGAGGTCATCCCTTCTTTCGAAGGATCGATTGGGAGAAGATTGAGAATCGAGAGGTGCAGCCGCCGTTCAAGCCCAGAATCGTGAGTTGGTACTCCTTATCTCCAATGTGTACTTTCCGCATGTTCTTTAATCTTTGGTCCTTGGAAGAGGATGAGACTAAAAACTGTCTACGTTGGCAACGTTGGTCAGAATAACTCGAGTGTTTTCAACGTCTTTTGTCCATTTGTATTTCCTACTCACTCTCACCTTTAATATCACTAACACACCAATTAACGAAAACACTTTCTGCTTCCGGGACACTCACACTCAATTAATTATCAAGCCAAAAATACTCTCACCCATTCCCCTTAAATACAAATCTCTTTCTTTATATACTTTATTCTACTTTTGTCTCGTCAATAATTGACCTCTCCAGCTAATCTTAGTCTCTCTCCATCATGACCTCACTATAAGCTACACTCTATAGCTACTTATGTACCCTTGACTATGAGAACATCTTGGATTCTCCACTCCCAACGTTGGATCCCTGCTATTTTCGAGGACACAAGATTTCACTCCCCTCAAAGAAGGCAGAAGGCAGAGGTGGATAAACTGGAGCGATGAGGGTCCGTGACCTTGAGGTCAACGTATGTCGATGAATGATTTCCTGCTCTACCTTGTGACTCTGTGCGAATACTGCGCCCAATAACTTGGAGAAGACGGGACAAGGAGCACGCGGTCACTTTGGATTTCCAACACTTTGGATGGCTTTGAACTTTGAACTCTGCCCTTTTGAATGATTTGTTGAAAAGGATTTTTTATGTTTTAAATCTTAATATTTCTTTGTTCTGTTTTGCTCGGGCTTTCTCTAACAATTTTGAATTGGGGATTCTGACCAATGGAACGGTGGAGAATAGATGGAGATCCAACAAATAATTCCATATCTCTCACATTGTTGACGAATGTTTGAAACGCGTAATTAAAATTGTGTAGATTGTATTGAGAGTTTCTGATTGTTGTCCATGTAGATTAAAAGGGGTGTTGTTGTTTTTTCTTTTATTTCTCAATGTGTCTCTGCCTGTTGTTGCCCACTTGGTCAGAAAAATCCACGGCTGGGAGAGAACTTTGACCCAATCTTCACTCGAGGACGAACGACGTTGACCCCACCGGACAAGAACAGTCAAATGATTCTATCAAATCTTCAAGGGGATGAATTCCAGTCCTTCTCCTTCTGCAACCCTTTCTACAGTCCTGTCAAGTCAGAACAAATTCTCATCCCTCTCATCGAATAATCAACGAAACAAGACGAGCCGGATCAAATCTTTTTTTAACCTTTGACCTTAAATTCATTCCCTAATAGCCTTAGGACTTTATCATCCACCTCCAATTAAGAGATTCAAGACTTTTTTATCATCCTAATTATTATTTACTATCCCCTATTTACTGTATCGTATTAAATGTTGTAGTCTTAGGTGAATGTGATTGAGAATGCGTGTATTTATATTCTCGATTATATTTAGACTTTCCAGTGTTTGGTTTATAAATCTCTTGTTGGGATTATTAATTAGTTGATTAGTTGTGTTCCATTGCAGATGCTCAAATCCAAATATTCACACTTGCTCCACCCACTTTCAATCATTCAAAATATGTACAAGGATATTCACCTTTCCACATCCCCACATTAGCCAAACATTATCTAAAGACAGTTGAAAGACAAGAGGACCCATCAACATATTCCAAAACTATTTAAATTGATTACTGATTCACATTCTTTTATGGTTGAAGAGTGTAGAAGTTAGTTTCCTTGAGGTGTATGGGCTTAATGTAATTAGAACCCGGTGTAGAAGAGATTGAGATTAATGATGAGAGTGACATCCTTAGATTAGCAAGTACAACACGGTTTTTTTGAAACCTAGTATTAATTTCTGCGACCAGTTTTGGAAAGCACAAACAATGAACAAAATGTCTTATTATGAAAAGCCTTGGTAGGATATTGAATATTATCGATAAGAAAGAGATAACTTTAAATTGGAAACTTTGTAAGGAGGTTGTGATTCTTGATTAGTTAGTTAGTAAAGTGAGTAGAGTGAGGATGCCAAATGGGTATTGGAGTATGAGAATAACTTGTCATGTTTCCAAAACGACTCCCCGCCCATGTCATTTAACAAGGGGATGTGAGTGTGAATGATTAATTATAAATCTCCCGTGATATCATAACTCCTGTGTGCTAACTCTAGTTAACTACCTAATTATAACATTTTAATTATACTCCATTCCACTATTTTGTCATTTCATTCAACCCATTGTCCACAATTATCCTCTCCCTCATCAAGGACCCTCTTCATCCCCTTCATGTATAAAATAAGGCTTCCTGGCCACACCCCCTTCACTCCAAAAAGTGTCCTAGGTCATGTGACATGTCCTTTGGGAGAACAAGTGTTGACCCCTTGAAATAAAAATGAGTGACTGGTTGTAGATGGTTTTGTGTGTTGTTGTCACTTGTTGTTGTTGTTTGTAAATGTTTTGATTGATATTAAATTTGGTATTGCCCCCCTTTCAGAAACATCGTAAAGACGTGAGCAACTTTGATAAGCAGTTCACGCTGGAGAAGCTGGAGTTGACGCCGACGGATAAGCTATTTATGATGAACCTTGACCAGACAGAATTTCAAGGATTCTCCTTCCTCAACCCCGAATATGTTCAACACATTTAAAACGCTCCACTATTTATACCACAATCACATGTTTAGAATGTCCCTCTGCACGAACCTTATCTTTGGCTACGATAAGCCGCATGCTCCAAAATCTCACCTATATTTTAAATCCCATCTGCTTCTCTAATTCCAAGGGGTCGTCTTTTGACTCTCAAAGCCCAACCTCTTGACCTGCTCATGTGATGGACGGTGAGGCTTGCTCGTTAGGGGACACCCCTTGAGATTTATAATTTCCACTACTATTGATACCTTTGTATTTTATTTTGCACTACATTCCCAACACTGGATTCATTGCTACTATATATTCCTAGTGAGTTCTTGTAATGACTGTGCTAGACTAATTAATCGTTAAGTGCTCTCAAGCCCTTTCATTGTCCACAAGTGTAAATTGTAATGTAAATCTACCTACCGTGCCATACAAACCACCTTTCTTCGTTATCTGCCTTTTCTTTTCGAAGAACAACTCCAATGGGTTAAATCTGGACTTGACCTCTTCAAAGGGCTCTTCCCAAGGGGTCATCTCCGCTGAATCACACATGTAAGCCCCATAGCCTTTTCATTTCCATTTCCCATATTTTGTATTGAATGACGGAGGACGTTGTCTTCATTTTCAAGTGGACACTTTCTCAACACTTTGTCACACTTCTCAAGGCCTCAAAGAACCTAATTAGCTAATATCTACAATCTCCCACTACTCTCAAGTAATTTAATACTCCAACGCTACCCCTCCTACCCCCACCTCGTCCATCAACAACCCTATTTAATATGCTAACCTAGATTTAAGGGGAACAAGACAGTTACTCTCGGAAATTGACTCCAAAAGTTTATTAAAAAAGTCCTCTTTCAATGATTTAAATGTTCAAGGAGCTTACCCAATGACATTAGCAGGTTTTGAGTACCACTGACTCCTTCATTTCAACGACTTGATTGTATTACAGCTCTGGTAGTTATAAACTATGAGTTGATTCTTACAGCGCGTTTAGTCTATATTATTAGCTCTCTTCTATATATTCCGGCCTGCCACCAACCAATACTAATCATTGGGTTGTATTCAATATATTCGTGTGGAACTACTCTTGAATTAATTACAATTCTTATCCCGGTGTGTCAAAAAAACCATCTTGTTATGTAATTTAGAGTAAATCCTTTAATAAAATATATGAGCTTTGTTCCCAAATTTTTCTTTCCTTCATTTATCTCCAGCACAATTAATAATTATCTTCTCATAATCTGGAACTCGAGAAAAACTTGTCGACGCTTAAGGCAGCGCTCCAAAATCAATTTGAGGCGGAATTTCCAAAGGATTTCTTTGGAACGTGACATTCGGTTCAATGGCGTCCGTGAAAAAACCGCAATTTCTCAGGAAGAATTGTCCAGACTTGGGATGAATTCCAGCACAAATGTCCATCCGGTTTTCCCTTCTGGCTGTGTCATCGGCCGTAAACTCTGCTTGGGTAAGCTCTGTCCATTTGGCCGAGGTGTCTCGGATCCATTGGTTGCCATACACACACTGCCGTTCCACATGACCCATTTCCGGAACGAAATTCTCAGAGAAGGCGTACAGATCTTTGAGGTAGGTGGAGTCCTTGGGCTTTCGAAAGCTTGCGATAAGTCTCCAGCCCTTAGGTTCCATTGTCTCGTTGAACCAGCCAGTATAGACCGTGTTCTCACTATCCAGAGGGACTGCGTAAATTAGAAACCTATAAGGGATTATAAATGTTCAAAGAAATCCTCAAGGGATAATTCATTAAATTAAAATCAAATTAAATATAAGTATGAGTTGTGAACCTGTAGGCCCTTCCTGAAGTCCAGGGATAGATAAGGTAAGACTGCCCTCCTGACCCTTCATCTCCAAACTCTCCAGAAATGACGTCAGGCCCTTTTTTGAGCAAGACAATTTTGTAGTCTTCGGGGATGTCCCCTGGGACGTCGGTCTGCCAAGCTGACCAAATGGAAAATAAGACCCTCCGCTGCGTTGGACTATTGACTTGAATGCCGCAGTAGCCTCCCCTGAAACCCGCAGCACAGAAATAGGCTCCGACCACATCCTGATCTTCTGGCACTGTCAATTCCGTATAAAAGTACTCAATGTTAGGACCAGGGGGTAAGAGATACCTTAAATGAACCGAAGGTCCTCGTCGTCCAAAATAAAAGTCCTGAGGGTCAGCCACGAATTTGATGTTCGTCTGCTCCAAGAACCAGTCCGACTCTGAGACGATGAGAAGGTGGGAGACATCCGCAAAGTACGGGCCCGTCTTCTCAATTCCCTGAAGGTCCACTTGGACGTAGCCAGGGTGGAGGTGGAATCGGCCACAAGGGACCTGTTGGTACTCTACGCCAGACACACTCACCTTCCCAACTTGGCCTACCTTTGTGGAGTCCTTGAGGGTGACGCTGAGTGTGCTGGATCCCGAGGGGACTTTAAGTCTCAGGGCCAAGAGGATTTCTCCTGATCGGGTGGAGTGGAAATAAACAGAGGTAAGGGACTGAGGATTGGTCCAGTTCCCGAGACCACAGGGGCTCACAAGTTCATTGAGCTTCTCCTCTGCATTCGTGATGAATCCATTGCCCCCGAGGGGAATTATCCAGGAGCATTTTTTCCCTGAGCACATGACTTGGTACCTTGTCTCTTCCAATCGAGATGACCAGGTGACCAGGGAGGGGCAGTGATTTGGTCCGGAGGATGGTCCACTTGAGTCACACCGACAGCACCGATCCCCAACTTGTGACAACAGCCTCCCGATTTCAGACCAGATTCTACAGATCAACAAGATAATTTGGGATTAGATGATTTTTCAAGTTTCCCAAACGGTATGGAGTAAATGTAGGATTTAATTGTGTTTTTATACTAGAAATGTTGATGGTTAGTCGGGTATTAAAAGAGGTCAATTTATGGTGAGCCAATATTAGATAAATAAATGAGATAAGGATGATAATGTTTTAATGCGTTTACATGACCTTTGTAAGTATGGAAATGGGATTGAAGGTTATCCCCAATGAGGGCACAATTGCACATTGTCAAATAATAATAGTTGAGATAGATGTGGACTTACCCCGCTGTCATAGCTCTAATTTATGTTTGACTTTTGACAACAAAGTCCTCTTCATTTATTTATTTCCATCCTCCAAATATTGAGATGAAGTTGTGGAGAAATTCCCCCATGATTCCGATTAAATTGAAGTTAGTTAACATTACAAAGATATCCTTTCTCAATTGCTATTGTTATTTTAAAAATGAATGGGAAGTGATCAGCTGATTTTAGCTTCACCTCCTTATACCTTTTCATAATGCCAACGATATATAAGAATTTAATTTATTCAAACATTCTCTCATTCATTAAATTCATGCAAAAGAGTATAAAATATTCACGTGTTGTTAAAATAAATAAAAAAACAGCAGCTAAGAAAGGACTTGCGTGAAGTTAGTACACAAAAAATATTGTGCTATAGTACAAAAAAAATTGTACTGGCCATAACAAAAAAATTGTACTGTAGGAAGTTAGTACCAAAAAAATTTTTTATTGGCCGTCAAAAAAAATTGTACTGGCCATAACAAAAAAAAATTCACTCAGCTTACTAGCGAAGAGGAAACCCATGTCACAAATAAGGAGGGTTTTCAGGCAGTCGGTAAATATGTCCCAGTAAATATATCCCCGTGGGGGTGAATATGTCCCCACTCCCCACGGTAATGATTCCCCATGGTAAATATGTACCGATGAAAACGAAAATTATTTCAGATTTTTTAGCAAGTCAAATTTATAACTTTTTTAAATTTGGTTATTTTTATTAAAAAAATTTTTTTTTTACAACTGACCGAAACATATCTGATAACATACATATAAAGCAACGAAACTTTGCAAAATGGTACTTTAGATAATAAAATGTGCTACTAGTCGAATACGGAATTCATAAACCAAACAAATGACCCGAGGTGGTCAATCATAGAAGGTTTTATAACTAAAATTAGGTATGCCTTTAGCTGGTTGGAAAAATTATTATTATTATCAGTAAAAACTTCGGAATCGGTACTAAACATTATTAAATTAACCTGTCTCAAGATTTTTAGCCCGAGCCAGGGCTTATGTAACCGGTCTGTCCATCTGGCAGGTACACGATAACTCAGGAACGAATTGGCCTATGGTTCTGAAATTTTGCACACAGGACAGGAGCGTTGGCCAGAGTTGGGAATTGAGTTTGAAGATCTCCGTTAGATTATTAGAACTATTAGAAGCAATATTGTGTTCAAATATTACTTTTTATTTTAATTTATAAATTATTTAAAAAAATTATTGAAAAAAATGAATTTCACTTTTCTTTTAAGATTACTCAAAATCCAACAGTAAATGTTAGTTTTGATTGTTGATGATTTCGTAGCTATTTTAATGGTCTTGATCTTTGCAATGTGGAAAATTAGTTTAAATTTATATTTTTTGTACTTTTTGAACTTGATTTATAAATTGTTTTAAAAATTAATTAAAAAAAATTAATTTCACTTTTCTTTTAAGATTACTCAAAATCCA
>JAQFYM010001933.1:0-27464 GCA_034694785.1 Agrenia bidenticulata | reverse complement strand
AATTGTCCAATTGATTTTTTGGTACTAGTTTCATGTCATTTGGCTCTGATGGCCTAAAACCATCGCATTGTTAGTCATATAAATGTTAGTGTAGAAAAGCTTATGCATAAATCTCTACTACTTTTTACGTTCTTGTATAATAATAATAATAATACATCTAGGGAGAATGGGTTTGAGGACCCGAGTGGATTATAATCCTCAGTCCATGATTGCATTGAACTACTTTCTTGGGATTTCTTCCTCTAGTGTTAACATGCAAACTGGCAATTGGTCAAGTCCCCTACTAAAAACCTTCCCGGCAAATCCTATATCCCCCTTATCATCTATAGCCCAACAGCCCAACATATAAATATATAAACGATTAATTTTATTTATGGCAAAAAAATACAAACATTCTTCTATATTGTTACATTGTTAAGCTCAAAGGTCCTAGAGAAAACTTCTGTACAGGCCCATTAATGGGGCACTGTTCATAAGGACCTTTTAAAGAGAAGGTCAATCAAGGGTTGATATTTTTGAATGTTTCTGACCTGCTTAGTATTATAAATGGAATGAGTAATTGAGCTTTAAAATCGGTCTAGTAGTTATTAAGTAATTCCTCGATTATTCTTGACGTTCACGTGTGCATTATATTAATATTTTTCCAGTAACGTTTTATTCTCATTTAAATCTTCCAAAAAACGGCCGTGAACGTGGCTTGACGTGAACGACAAGTATAAACACGGCATAATACTTTCATGGTTAATGCCTCGATTATATTTCCCCTCCACATCAAATTCTACTTCGTTGCCTTAGAGGTTCGTATTCGAATTTTTTTAGTAAGATTTTACGCTAATTTAAATCTCCCAAAAATCAGCCGTGAACGTGACCTAAAGCCCAAGTATAATCTAGGCATTGTTTTGAAACAGACCAACAGACATTTTAGTGACATTATAAAACAAGATTACAAGATGCATATTGGCCTACAGGGAGATTTGAAATTCTATTTTAATCTGTCACAGATATTTGGCTACTTTCGAAATGAAGAGGACAATGTGAATTCCTTGAGTTTCACACTGCTTTTATTTATTGATTGGTAAATTGTAGTAAATGAAGGATATTATATTTGTTGTTGAACCTGGGTATAATAAAAGGAGGGTGTAAATCCGGAGGATAAGTTCTTATAGGTTCATGCCGTGGGACATGACATGAGAGCTAATTCCGCTAAGCTATGAAAAATGAATCAAAAACGTTTGCAGATGGGGGATTAGCAACTTGGGGGAAACGACTGTTGCTTTCGCAATAAAATTCAATGCTAGTTTTTTGATTCTTCAAGAATAATTGTACAAATTAGGGCTGAGCTATTGTTTTTTGGATTTGATTTTAAAATATTGAACAAATTGTAAATTCCAATTTTCTTCTGGCTTCGAGTTTTTTGAACATGGTAATGTGATTTATTAAAAAAAATTCTTGCGAGAATTAAAAGCGAGGTCAGATCTTATGCATCTGTGGGTTATCAAGTGGAGTTATCGGTGAACCATGAAGGTTACAATATAGAGTTTGCATACGAATCTCAAAGTATTTAGAATTTACAAGGGCTCCCTTAAATCCATTAAAAAAGCATTGAATTTCAGGTTCGAGAAAATGCAATCCAAAAATCCAAAAAATAATAATCTTGGAATTTTTTGTGCTCTTGTGAAATTTTTTAGCAAAAAATGAAGAAATAGCATGTTAGACAATCATTGAGTTTATGTAACACTACTGTGAAGGATTTATATAATGTTAGTTTAGTACTTTACGTAAGATTTAAATGCATTTATGATGCAGTCACCAGTCACTGCCTATTTTTCATATCACGTGGGGTTTTAATGACGCAAATTGTAAGGCCCCATTCTTCTTAAGAGTAATGCGTCTGTTCCCACAGTTATCCCTTCGACATTTATTCCTACGGCATTTATCTCTTTGACATTTTGGCCTGCGACATTTATTCCGAAAACATTTATCCATATTTGTTCTTGGTCCAGCATAAATGTCGCAGGCATAAATGTCACCCAATTCGTCTGTCTATCTAACTTTGCAGTACTTCCTACTCCTACATCCCCTAAACTACTGAACCGATTTTAAGGGTCAATAGCTCATTACAACCCCATGACTCTCGAAATTGGATTGTTAGGAAAATAAAAACTTATCTGAGGTAATTTAAAATTCGGGTCCTCCAGCTGTTCATAGGATCTGAGTTTTTTTCAAGGTTTTTTTGGAACCCTGTATAATATATGGGATAATGAAATAAAGGGACCGAGCAGCAGTAGCTTTTTTAGTTTTACATTCAGTAATCAAAGAAAGACGGCGGGGAGAGACGGGAGAGACTCCTTTAAGAAATGAGATCCATCATTTTGAGAAGCACGACCGGCAACCGGACGCTCCATTGTCAACTTTTGTACTAAAGTCGGGGACTGCACACCGTACTGCACCTTTCTAAATAATAAATGAGCTCAAAGGGGTGTCACATGGAGGTCGTCCTGGTGGTAGTCCCACTTCTCCATTACTTGACTTTTTCAAAAGAAGGTCATGCCTTTTAGCCTTTTAGCTGAGTTAGAAAAAGGGCTGGGATAATAATGCAGAGATTGACAGATCTCATTTCTCACTGACCCCTCCTGCCTGCCAACCATAATCACGGACCACAATAGCCTTGCACTCCTCCGCATTCTCACACTACAAAATCTATAATATCTATCATCACTGTTAGACAAACAAAAAAGTTTTGCCATTAACCTGGACTCGGAGTCACTGTTTTTGGGACTTTACAGGAGTATCTCTGTTAGAGGCAGAGGGGGTCAAAGTTAAGTCCCAACTTTTTTTCATCTCTTATCCACTTTAGTAAGTATCAATAAGAGTATTAGTAAAGTTTCAAGGTTTTAAGTTTTCTAAGGGGGTACCGAGTCGGACGCCCCCTTAATTTCCACATCCAGGACACTTAAAAACTCCTTCTTCATCTCCAGTACCTCAGAATAAAATGAAATAAACTTAAACGCAGTTCTAAATTCTTGTAATTGGGTGGAGGCTCAAATCAAATTAGCATCTGACGCCCCTTTACTAATTTCCCTTCCCAGTAGATTTGAAACCTCCTGGGGTCATCTCCAGTACCCAATAAGTAAATAGAATGAGCGTATGTAAATCTCAGTAAATAAACAGAGGCACTAAATACTCGTAATTGAGTGTAAGGCCCAAAAGTGTCTTATGTATCTGACACACACAACCCCGGGACATAGCCATAGATCAAGCAGTTGGGGAAAGTTGTACACGCACAGGGTGGTCAGTGTCGACCAGAACTGCTGCACTTATTCTATACACCTCAAGGGCTCCTTCACAAATCCCGAATGTCCATCTTACCGTAACCTGCCCCTCACAGCCTTCCCCTGTCCTCCATGCTTAGCCCCCTCCACAAGAATAAGAAAGAAGCCGAGATTTGTTTGTAGACCGGGTAGCAGTGTGAGGATGGAGGGCTGTGTTATTCCTACCCGCTTTTTCACCTCTCCTTCTGTCTCCACTAAAAATTCCTTTGTGATATTGGGTCAATGGAGGTAGAGCCTAATGATACGAGCTCTATAATATCTTATAAGTGGTACACACGGGTAAGTCACACTTGAAACTTCTTGCTCTTATACAGCTTATTCTAAACTACTTGGCTAACGTTCTCCTCGCATGTCGATCGGTACAACAGGGGAGATTTCTTATAGATCTTTTATATCTACCAAGTCATTTACAAAGCTAGTCATAAATATTTTTCCAGAGGGTGACGGAGTGCAAAAAAAATAGCTTAAACTCGTCGACTGTTCCGAATGTAAACCTCAGTCATTGCCTCAGTCTCATTTCGGTCACCTACCTCGGAGGACATCAAGTATTCGTTGCAGTCCTCTGGACTAAGATTTGACCCTTCAGCTTTACCTCCTCAGTTATTAGCATTTGACCTGGGGTGTGTGTAACTGGTGAAAGGTCATTAGCTCCTCCTGGGGCCTTTTTTAGAGGTGAGATGGAGAGAGAAGACGCTGAGGTGAAGTGCCGTACTGATTGTGACTTTGTGGGTGATGGTGGATGATGTCAGAGGTGGCATGACTCAAGATTTACGTAGACGGTTGACCTACTTACCTCAATCTGTCCCTTACGTTTGGACATGATATTGTTATCCGTAGCTGCGTATTGTGTTATAAGTTGTGACGGGTGTGGTGTTTGAGTGTTTACGATTTGTTTTTAATAAAAAGGAATTGATTTCTGAAATCTGTAAGAAAAGATGTCGAACAATCCGTTTGACTTCCCCAAATCTAAAATCCCCGTACCTGAGTCCCCTTACTTGAGTGCCTCCAGAGCAGGGTTCCTCTCTGACCTCAGTGACCAAGTGTTTTTCGACGAGAATATCCCAACCCCAGTTGACCTCATCCCCAAAACTTTGGACAAGCCCCCGCCATACAGCTACGGTCCGCGGGGGTTGCTCCAAGACCCTCTAGCCTCTGTGCCAATTTCAGGCTCGTCCACATCTTCCAGAAATAGACAAAATAGGAGAAGGAAAAATCCTGTGGATGACCTCCTCGGGGTCACATCTTCGGACTATGTCGAGGCCAAACTGGAGGAGCTCCTCGGACCAACTTCCAGACTAGATGACAATGTAGATGACTACCTATTGTTGCAGTCGATCAAGCAAAGCAGATCTCTGGAGGATATTCACGGGGTCGGAGGACCTAGGGGTCCTCACAATACTGAACCACCCCCTGAAGAGTACATCCCCTTTCGTAGACTCTCCGACAGAATGGATAGGAAAAAATCTCTCTCCAATTCGAAACTTAATGAGAATTTGGGTGTTCCTGCAACTCAGAGTCCTGGGAATAATTCAAGCCCAAAAAAGACGAAAAGCAAGCCCAGCAGACCCCTCAGTAAATCCGGGGTTGAGAATAATAATTTAACTACACATGCCAGCACAACAAAAAACATCGGGGCTAATAACCCCGGCCCCTCAAGTGTAAACAACTCCCCCAAAAAGTCCCCCTCAAAAGCGCCAGTGAAAAAGGACTCTCCGTCCAAGAAAAAAACCGCGGATGCCAAAACAGAAATAGTCAAGGGAAAAGTGACGGATATTAAAGTGGAAACTTTGAAGGGAAAGGTCACGGATATTAAAGTGGACACTTTGAAGGGAAAGGTCACAGATTCAAAAAAGAAGGACAACGAACTACAAGGAAAGTCCGCCCACCCATCCCCCTCAAAGGCCAAGCTCAGTACCCCAACCACCGTCGGGAATAAGGAAGAACTGGCCAAGGCGATTGCTGCCACCCTTGTTCAAATCCCCCTCGGGGCGAAGGGTCCAGCTCCAGGAACTTCGCCTAAATTGGTGCCAGCGGGAATTAAAGCGGGCTCGGCGAAGAAAGAGGGGGAAGCTGCTCAGCCCTTGCCTCATCCGGCGCTCAAGGGGACGGACGTGACTGGAGCGGATGCGGTGAAGATCAAGCTCGCGGATGAGAAGAAGCAGGAGTTGCTGAAGGACACAGCCGCGGCCTTCAAGCTCTTGGCCTCTTGTCAGAAATCTGACTGGAGTGCTGTGGAGACTCAGCTAAGGTACTTCGAAAAAGGGATTCAGCAGGGGACTGGAGAGACGAGGCCTTTTACTGGCATATTTGACGAGGTTTGATTTTTTTCGTACATTTTAAATTAAAAAAATTAGCAAGGATGCTCTAAAATCTTTTTGAGTGGTGAGACATTTGTCGCCTGACATAAATGCCATGAGACGTCCGATATTAAGAGAAATTTGGATTTCTTTGAATGTTCATGAAAATTTAATTCTGCTAACTTTTCTAAGGAGAAAATGAGAGTGGAAAATGGTTATTAGATTTAGATGTGAAAAATTGCTCATGAATTTTCCTTAAGGATTTCAAACTTTTTTTTAGATCTTTCAAATTCCCTGAAATTAATAAAAGTTTCGTTGAATTTTAAATGCTTAAACTGTAAAGGATAAATGAATTAGAGACTAGACTTGGTCCTGACTTCCGGTGTTTTGATCATATTAATAAATGTTGGTTGTCGTGGTATGTTTTTCAGGAGACGGGATGGACCCCTTTGATGTTTGCTATAAAAGACAACAAGATCCCGCTTGCTGATCGCATGATTGATTTAGGATGTGATGTCAATGCTATAAACAAGGTCAGTTCCGGTTTTTTAAACTCATTACTTTTCCTGATTTGACTATGTAATGATTAACCTAACCCTGGATCTGTACTTTATTACAATAATAATGTAATGTGGTCCGTCTCATGAAATAAATAATAATAATAATAATAATAATAATTACTGTAAAAAACTCACTATCAGTATCACTTCCTCTTCCCATTTTAATATCTTACTAATGTTAAATAAAATAAAAGTCCATCCGGGTAAGACATGAAAAGGGAAAGAGGAGGCGATACTGTAAAGCATACACGAGTGACGAGACTTTATAATCCAAATTCTAGTCATGTATTCGCTATAGGGGGATTTTGTTTTGGAGGATTTGATATTATGGACTTATTAAAGGGTTATCTCATGAATTTCGAGTTGGGCTTTTAAAACGAGATTACGTTTAACTGTAAAACAAGTTAAAATAAGATTGGTCTAGCAATAAGATCCATATGCCATTTTATGATGATCAGTGTGGAGTTAAAATCTTCGAAAAAAATTGATTCTCCCGAAAATTAGGAATACAATGTTTTCAAAAATAATCGGTTAAATCCTCCAACGTAAATCTTTGTACTGATTTTGGTGAACGTGAAAGTGGAATGAGTTGGGTCAGTTGATTTTGGTGATTCATAAAAATAAATTTTCCCAAGTTGGCGTAAAATTTTTAATTAAATTAAATTAATTTTAATTTAGATTTATTTTATTTGTTTCTATCTGTTTAAAGTCCAACACTCGAAATTTCAGCCCCGAGTTCTCCACGGAAAATCAAATGCGCAAAATTAGAGAAATTCTCAAATTTCAAATCCAATCAATTTTTTTATAATATGATTTTTATGTTTTGTTTCATTTTATTTTATCCACCAATGCAACTTGACGCCAACGAGGCAAACAAGGAAACGAAAGGTCATTTTAAAATGATCTCTCCCCTCAATACCTCCACCCCAATTCAAATAGTTTCAAGGGCCCCCCAGAAACAACAACGACTCCTTTGCATGATAACTCTCTCAACTTTTCTCCCATCCCACAAAATACAAATACAACAAAAGTTAGTCCATAAAACATACCCGAGGCTCCATAACTCGAGTACTATGAACAATAAGAGAGGCCAATCTGGGTCACCCCTGGGATCAAAATATCAAAGGGGAAAAAAATCTTCAAATGGAACTCCCCAACTTTCCATCAACCAATAATACTAAACTATTAACCAGACATGAAAGTTACTCGAGTTATCAAAACAAAAAATTAATAGTGCATTGTATTTATTTGCCTGACCCATATTCAATATTCAGGGGATACTAATATTTTATTCGAAAGCTGTAATGTATGCATAGAACGCTATGCGTTATTTCAGAGTTTGGAAAAGTAGAGCTGACAGTGGGGAATTGATTGATTAGACTTCCGAGCCCTTGTTCTATACGGACGAGTACTTAATGTGCTTCTGGGCTATAATGACTTTCTCAAAAAATTTTCTCTTGTGGGAATGACTTTGGACAGACTGATCTGGATTTATTGGTCAAGTCATTATCGTATCAACTTCCTAAGCCCCCCCCCCTCTCCTAAAGTTTTTTGGTATTAAGTATATACTTATTATGTATGCAAGGGATTTTGTATTTTTATCAAGGTCGTTGCATGAGTTTTGGGCTTATTTAGGTTGGATTCAATTTTATTTGGCGTCTAGAGTCTAGACCACAGAGACCACATGCTCTTTTTGAATAGTTCATTAAGTCTCATTTATAGTCTTGTATCATTTATAGCTTTTGGTACATATCTTAATCGTGTTGAGTTTTTTGGATTTTTTAATATAAGTAAGTTATGAAAAGTGAAAGAGGAAGCGGTACTATGAACCACCTGCTGAGAATCTTAAAATGACCCTAAAAGCCCAAAATTGATTGAAAATTGGGTGTGTATTAAAAAAATTCATTGAATGTCCAAATATTTGTAAAACTTTACAAAATCCCTGAAAATTATAGTATAAAAGCTGGCATTAGATTAGAATCAAATAAAAATAATCATGTAAATTATAAGGTGAATTTCGAAATTGGGAATCAATGTGAACTAACGGAAAGTAGCCGGAAGTTTGTGAAAGTTTGTTTGAAAATTGTTAAGTACAATCAGTGGTTAAATATTGTAGCTCTATTGTTTGTTGGAGAGTTGGAATCGTTTCCGGGTGGTTTATTTGCCCAATATAAGAGAAACTTATTGACAATGTCCATGCTGTCAACTGTTTATATTTATTACATCCATTCAATTGTATTGTGACAATGTAGACTGAAATTTGTCACCATTCATATGATTCGCTAGACGTATTACAGATAGTCACCAGACATATGTGTCGCGAGGCATAGGCTTGTGAATGTGACGCCACGACAGTCATTAATTTTCAAAAATTATTGCTCAAATCATTCCTCTGGAGCTCAAAAATTTACCTGTCAATTTATACGTCAATTTGTACGTCAATTTAACATTCCAAACTTTACAGACCATGGATTTTTAAATATAATTCAAACTCCGTTTTTTTCTAAAAAATATTAATGAAAAATTAAATGATTTCCCTTCCTTTAATGTTTACATAATATTTTAGAGATAAACAAGCTAAGACTCGCTTTTTTAAAATAGTTTCAAATCTTTTTCTTTTAACTCTAGCAAAGCTTATAAAAAACTCCCGTAGTTCCACTTGTAGCATAACTAATGGTCATATTCTTAAAGCTAAGGGTACACGAGTACTAGCTATTAAGAATATGACCATAAAAGTACTCAATATTCAATATTGAAGAAAATTTTCCCTTTGTTCCTGTTCCTTCTTAACTATTAGCAGGCATACAGTATACCTCTAGCCCGAGAAAGCACTTTAAACCCCGACCGGGTTGCAAGGAAGTCGGTGAGATGAATTGCAACGGATCCGAAATCCAATTGTTGTTTACTACAGCCTACCCGGTAATGTTAATGGGGTGGTGGTAGTGTGCGTGGCAGATTATAATTTGATTTACAGCTTAGAGAATTCGCATTATTTCTGGGGGGCTGGTGTAGTGGACAATGCTTGAGAGGACTGGCTTGAAGAGTACTGTGTGCACATAAGGGAGACGGGACGTTGTCGGGGAAAAGTGTTATCAAATGAGGTCATCAGGGTGAACCATATAAAAGTAATAAGCCTCCAAGCCCCGAGCTGCATTGATTCATCATCCCACATGACCACCAGTAACTAATCAACCCATTTAAGAGCCCTGTCCCCTAGAACACGCAAAAATAGAAATAACCCCTTCTCTGTCTAATCCTTTTTGAAAATCAAAGCACCACTGCACTATGACCCTTTCTTAGGGATATTTATTCCAAATGACTATAGAGAAAGGGGCACGTGTCATCACAAAGCTAATGAGGTCACCCGGGGTCAACGCGTACCTTTCTAAGAGATTAGATTAATTAATCACCTGTTAAAAATCAATGCCGGAGGGGGTGCGAGTATAATTAGTGGAATGAGGGATGGGAGAGGGGCTGTCGGATTTATTTTCCCCTTTGTTCTTTCTCAATGCCCGGTAGGGTTATTAATTTATCCGAAATTTGTTATGAGAAACTATTAAGTCCGCAATAGTTAATAATGCCCGGTTGGGTGAGATCAACGTTCTCAATAAATCACTGGCCAATGGATTTGAGTTTGGGGAAAAGTGATGGGGATTTTGGTGAACAAAAGTGTAGGGGTTTTGGTTTTGGCTTTGACCTTTTGGGATATGATTCGAAAATGGGTTTCTAATGAAATGGAAGGGGAGATTATCCTGAGACATGAATGACAAGGGGGCGTTTTGCCACTTTTCTTAACCTACCCAAAGTTGTTCATTATTAGTTGTTGGTAGAGCAAGGGAATGTGCCTTTCTCTTGGCTATTAAACACGTACAGATATGAGTTTAGGATTTTAAACGGACTTTAATAATCCCTTTTTCACAAGTTTATGAGGAGAAGGTTGGATTTCCGATTATTTGTCGGAATATAATTGGGTTGAAACGTTTTTTAAGCAACGAGTTTCGACATGTTGTTAAACAAACGGATAAATAAAATTAAAATTCCAATCGTACTGTCTCCATTTGTCACATAATTTTATGAAACTATATGTTTCTTTAGAAAACATTATTAATATTTTCAATTGCAACGTAGAAATTGAGAAAAAAACTAGGGAACCATTTAAACATAGTAAATAATAGCAAGTTAATACATCAAACCCACACCAGTTCAACGATAATTCCCTTTTCCCTCTAAAAATGCAACATTAATATTATAAGACTTTCTCCACACTATCAGAATCTTAAAGATTGGCCCTTCGTCTTTGTCCCTTCCATAAACGTGTCACATTAATTTTTCAATTTATATAAAATCCAAAGTGTAAATGGTAAAAAAAAATTTAACCCCCGAGTCTTAGACTGAGTCGGGTAGTAAGCTCTCTTGTAATAAGCCAGGAACGGAACAGAAGCTCTGCGGCTGTATGAGAGGGATGTAATGTCATGGAGTAAACGTCCATGGACGGATTTAAGTATTTGTATTAAGCAGATTAGTGAGAGTATGTGTACATAAAAGAGAGGAAATGAATGGAAGTGTGTCAGAAAATCAATAAGCCATAAATTAGGGGTGTTCCACAGGACGTCAATACGGTAGCCCGTTTATGACCCCCAGTCACTCTGATTTATTACAATGATCCTCAATTAAACTCCACACACCTGCCCAATCATCTTAATGCCCACGCAAATCAATTCCCTACCATAAAACTCACATTCACGCACATTTATTCATCAGCTCGGAAAGTTAGTAGAAATTCCAATATTCTCAAACTTATTTGTACCACTAAATCTCGGTTGCTATTAATGTCAAGACTAAATATTCAAATGAGCTAAAATAGCTTTAAAATCTGTCAACTCTAGTTCAACGCATTTAGAGTAGAAATACGGACAGACCGTTTAATAATTCTCAGTCTGAGGCAGATTGCCTAAATTTTGGTCATTACTGCTTTTTCAGGAATCCCTGGCGCCGATTCACATAGCCGCCCTCCACGGACGAGATGAGACGATAAGGTTCCTAGTTTTCAAAAAGGCTGAGGTCACCGTTTTAACTGACGTAAGGGACCGACTTTGACCTCTGTGTGAACCTGGAGGGCGCTCAATTCTAAATTCTCCCTCTCTCTTTTGATTACAGCCCAAGAAACAGAACGTATTGCATTTGGCGTGCAGTAGACAAACTGGAAACAGCACCGCGATCCTCCGAGCCCTCATAAGCGTCGTTCCCAAAGATGCCAGACTTCAGAGAGATCAAGTAACTTAGCTTAGCTTATCGCCTGATAAGCTTCATAGTTTAAATTAATCACAATAAGCCTTTACAACGTGTGACTTTTAGGATGGGAATATACCCTTGTTCGTTGCCCTCAATGGAGGGTCACGGGGGGCATGCCAGGAACTGCTGACAAGTCAAGCTCACGAACAGATGCGGATGCAGGCTGGGCCCCACAAGGACACGCCCCTTCACATGGCTGTTCGAAAGAGGGACTTGGAAATGGCCAGGATATTCGTCGATGCTAGTGCAAATGTGGATTCTAAAAATGTAACTTCCTCTTGACTTTGCCTTTGTGGTCCTTGTGTAAAATTTTTGAAAGCTGTGTGACTTGATATTTTGAACTTGTGTTGAAGGGTCTGTGGCAAACGCCGTTGCATATAGCGGCTGAAGCTGGGGACGAGAACTTGGTCAAGTTCTTCTATCTTTGCAAAGCTAACCCCAACATTGCTGACAAGGAAGGTAAGCCTTTGAAAGATCCTTTACTTGTGCTTTCATGGCAATTAGTCCGTATGGATATTATTCCAAAACGATGTGAGATGAATCTCCAGGTATTTAGCTTTGTTTATAGATCCACAGGTCCATTGATGGTCCACTAGTAATAAAAAAGGGAATTTTCGAGGGTCAAGGGTAGATTTTTTGGGGAATTATAGGAGGGTATTCAAATAATAACTTATGGAAACTAGATAACCTTTTAATTGAAGGAGCAGATATTTATTTGGGCATAACAGTTTTGGGAATAATGGGAGAAAGTTTTATAGTCTTGTGATTCCTTGACCGATATTCGGTGTGGACATGTCCATGTGTACGCACATTCCATGTCTTTTAATAGGCCTGTTGTTAAGCACAGGGGAAAACTTTTGATAGGGCTAGGGGATGCTTAAGCTAAGTTGGTCAGATAGTCCATCAACTTTCTAATCGTTTTCATAAAAAGTTACTACGTCCTCATAAGGATTTTTACTACAACTTTTTAGTGGGTAGTACCAGCTTAACGATTTACACGGGTCTTGGAGCGCGTGACATTTAATTGTCAACACTGTTCCTTTTTATTATGTTTTACTGTTTAGAATTGAGACCCCCCCACAAAATCCCTGAGCAAGTCATCAATCTCATTTTATTAGTGCCATGGAATGTTAATGAAAGTAGGGCGATTGTTATTATTATTATTATTATTATTATTATTTTATGAACAGTAATCATAAATCGATTAGAGCGTTCACAACGTTTAGTCCTCGTTGTCAGAATTTCAAAAACTAATTGACGAGAATATTAGAAAACTATACGTCTATAGGCCCATTGAAGATTGATAGGCTACTTACTATTGACAAGGATTTTTAACCTCATCCAGTTTAGAAAAAAAACGATTGAAAGTTCTTTTGAATTGATTGTATTTTTGAAGTCTATAAAATCTATTATCGAGTTTGGCATAATTTGAAAATTGCTAATGCTACAGATATTGTAAAGGAATGAAAAAAAGGTTTTTTGTTTTTGAGATTGCATTTTTGGTTTTTGGTCATCATGTCACATGTGGTTTAAAAATCAATTCGTCGCGAGAATTTTGGCACTTGATGTTAGGAATGTATTTTTATTTTTATGTTAGCTCCTGTTTTCTGTTTTAAATAGAAATGAAATCTGGCTAATTTATTTCTATCATTTATTGCAAGTTTTGAGTACTTGTCGATTGCATTTGAGATTTTAAAATAAAGCTAAACTCCATGTATATTCAATTTATTTGTTTCCCTATTAATATTGTTCTAAAACCTTTGTAAATCTGTTACAATTCTATATATAATCATACCAGCCGACCTCTCAGGTCAACCTGGAATACTTTCGATAATTTCGAAACTCTATGGAAATTGGGCGTGGGCCAGACTTGCGCCGGATTTATTTTTGTACTTTCCCTTGTTCTTGTCGATACCGATGCTCATTTAATTATTTTTAATATGAGTAAGATATATAGAAAAGGGAAAGTACAAGTATAAATTCGTCTTAATACTAATCCTTATGTATGCTAAATTTAGATGAGCGTGTTTCTACCATTTCTTTAATTATATATTCCACAAATATCTAGATTACTCGATCTATTTTAGTAACATGTATTTTTCAGTCAAACTTAACCAAATCGGTTCACTATTGTTAAGAAGGATTAGTCAAAGAAACAGACAGACTTTTTAAGGGATTTTTTAAGTAATGTCAGTTTGATATCTCGATTTTACTTGACGTTATTAACGAGCCAGTCTGCAGTGCTGATAAGGACCTTTATGAAGGCCAAGGATTGATTTTTTCGACAGCATCATAATTATATTTCTGTACCATACTTAGTCTAATAAATGGGATGAGCTACTGAGATTTAATATCTGTCGAGCATTTATGAAGTAAAACCTCGATTATACTTGACGTTCACGTCACCTTCAACCTCCTTGTCCTATACGCTTAATGTATCCAAATTTTCTCCAGTAACGTTGTATCCTAATTTTAATCTCCCGGAAAACGGCGGATAATGTGACATGAACGCAAAGTAAAATCTAGGCATAAATTAGCTAAATTATGGAAGTCGTGTCAATTGAAATTTCCTCTAGTATTGAAAAACCGTTGTGGATGATTGTTTTCTAAATTACATACTTGTGCTTTTGAATGTAACTTGTGATAGATCGGACCCCGATTTACTTGGCTGCCATGAATGGTCACACTCAGATAATCGAATTGCTGGCGGACAAGTTGAAGGTGTCGGTTTTCGAAAGGACAAGGGATGGGAGCACTCTTATGCACATTGCATCCCTTCATGGACATCCGGAGACGGCCATGGCTCTCTTTAGGAAAGGAGTCCCCTTACAGATGCCCAACAAGGTTAGTCTCGTATCCTTGGGATTAGTACACTCATAATTTCGTAACGGCATCCAATGCCAATCCGTTCTAAGTGGCTGTTACGCATTTCCAACTTCTACGGGTTACCCATAGAATTTTTCATAGGGTCATCATCAAAAGGATTGTACAATTCTGTTAATCCGATCTGATTGTCTTTGGATTGAAAATGTTATTAATCCGATCCGATAAAATCCTACGTATCCAATTGTGAACCCTAATGTTTTAAGACGGGATTTTTTTTAAATTACATTTTTTATTTAAAATTGACCTTTGATTTGTACTGAACTAAGCATTTTTGTTTTGTTTTTGTGGTCCAGGGTGGAGCGAGAAGTCTTCACATTGCATCCCGACACGGTCATGCAGCCATGATAAGCAAACTGCTCGAAAAGGGAGAAAAAGTGGACGCGGTGACAAATGTAAGAAATACTTGTACAGCAATCTCCAACCTCTCAGTCATTTCACAAAACATTTCAAACACTGGAATAATCTTTATAGGAAAACTACACAGCCCTTCACATAGCTGTGGAATCTGGGCGACCAAATGTTGTAGAAACGCTGCTAGGTCACGGAGCCCAAGTTCATATCAAAGGTCACACTCTTTGAAATACTCCCATGGCTATATCTCTAACCTGATTCTCTATGAAGATTTGACAATTTGGCTTTTGAATTGACGGAGTGCAGGTGGCCAAGCAAAGGAGACTCCGCTGCACATCGCCGCCCGTGTCGACGAGGGTGAGAAATGTGCTCAAATGCTCCTCAAGTCGGGAGCAGATCCAAACATAACGATGGAAAACGGAGAGACCCCCCTCCACGTCGCTGCCAGACACGGTCGACTTAGAATCATCCGCCTTCTACTTCAAGATGGGGCCAATCTGGAAAAAACCTCGAAGGTCAGAGTTCTTTTAGTTAGAGGAAAGCAGTATGGATCAATGTTACTAACTAGCCATGCTGGAATCAAGGATGAATCTCTTGCATAGTTCCGCTCTAGTTCTTATGAAGAACCCTAAGCACTTCGAAATCGTTCTGCTCCACTGTATTCTATGCATGTGCCCATGCCGATGATATTGCCTGATATGCCGCAACTGATCGGCAGAGCATACCAAACGGTTAAAAACTATGCCAGAGTTTATTTTACTGAAACGGGTTATGCATTAGTTTTGAAAAACCTTGCTATTTTATTTATTTAACTCAAACAAGCTTAAAATCTTTTAAAAATATAATAAACAACCCCATTAAACACCGGCATGGGTGTCACAGTGGTGAGGACTATCCTCCCTCTCCTAAATCTCAACTAATGCTTAACAGACCATTGGATCTTAACAGGTTCAGCGTTGGCGTGAACAGTCTTGATATGTCGGAGCAGGTTTGCCTTCCTTCCAAACTTCTTTCCACAGCGAAAGCAGGAGAAGTTTCTAATTTTCTCATGAGTCTCGACCAGATGATTATTTAAGTGGCTAACGCTTCGGAACTCCTTGGGGCACTTAGGGCACTGCAAATGCTTTTCCTTTGTGTGCATCCCCATGTGCTTGTACATCGCACCTAAACTTGACGATTTCACCGGGCAGAAATAGCACGGGAAGTGGGACTTCTTGTGCAGAATCAACTCCGTGTAGGAATCGTATATCTTGTTGCACTTAGTACATTGAAATACTCCCCGTTCCGTGTGGAAGTTCTTGGTGTGGGCCTTGAGGCTTGTGCGGCTCTTGAAACTCTTCTTACAAACTGTGCATGGAAACTTAGGAAGCAACGTAACCTCCTTATGGTGGGTATCACGATGCCGTGCCATATTCCTTTGTCCGGAGAACGTCTGCTCGGATACTGGACAGCTGAATATTAACTTTCCTTTGGGTGGTCGTGTCACGCGTTGCTTGGAATTTTCTTGATTTTTTAAAAAGTGAGAGCCGTTGGATTGGCCCGCTTTTTCCAACTCCTCGCCGTTCATGTGCGAGTACGCGTGAATTTCGCTGGACTTTTGCTTTTTGAATGGCTTTCCGCAGATTCGGCATGGAAATCCGGGATTTAAAGGGCCGGGCTGGACGCATAGGCTTCCATCTTTTTCTTGTCCGCCAGAATCCATGGGTTTTTCATCGACAGTGACCTTAGGGATGGACTTTACTTGATAATTGAATTCTTCAAATGAGATGGTGAGAGTATCTGCGTCTTGCTTAAGATCTTCGTCGAGATTTTCAGGTGTAATTTCTCCATCGAGTTTGAGCAAACTTTGTGGAGGTTTCGGAATCTCAGGCTCCGTGCTGGACTCAAATGGGCAGAGTACCGTATTCTCAATCACTAAGTCCATATCCGAGCATTCACATACACAAGGATCCTGTGAAGAAAAATGTTATTTAGTAATAACAAGTTGTCTACTGGTCCATTACAAAGAACAAATAATATCAATCGTAAAATCGGGGGGGGGGGGGGGGGTATATCATGTTCAGTATTTATGAAGTCAATGATAAATTTTTTTAATGACTTAATATTTTAGTCAACACCTATTGTGGCTGGATTAGTCTCGACATTAAATAGATTTCAAAATAACTGGAAACCTTTGCTAAAGCCTCAAAAAACCTTTTTCTGGGCCTGAAAGAGGTTTGAAAAAGGTTTTTCAGGCCCCCTGATTGGTCATTGACGTTTTGAAACAAAAATGGTGGAAATTTTCAATCTACTTATTTCTATCTGTAGTGTGGGTTTTGCGTCTTGTGCCTCGTAGTATCTTCATTCAACCTTCAACCCAGACCCATAGTAACCCAAAATTGATATGTCCATTTCACCAATGACTTTCTCCATGTAAGTTTAACTGTGAACTGTATACCATACCAGGCTATACCTTTTGACCTGTGGAAAAACTGCAAGATTTTCAAAAATACTTAAGGTAAGAGGGACGAGAACGCTTGCACGGCAAGGTGTATGTCGGCATGCAAGAGTATTTAAATTTCCCAACCAACCACACCAAAATATTTCTCTGACCAAATTGATAATAATAAAATAAGATTGATTTCCCGAGTTTCCCCCGGGCTTCTTTAAGGTGTGAAACAAAGTTATAGAGTAGGCTAAATATATAGAGTATCGATAAGACCTCGATAAGATGATAAGATTTTTGTAAAATGTTTTCAAAGCTAAATTAATCTTACCTGAAAATATTGTTCATCTTGGATTTGAATTTGATATTGAACGGTGGGTGGATATTGAATTGCTTGCAAAATGAAATATTCACAACTCATCGACTCATGATTATGATCGAGTATTGAGATTTTGAAATGATCTTCGGATTGGGCTCCAACTGGAAATGCTTCGTAAACACAGCTTCTCCAACTATTCTCAGCTTCCATAATACTTGTCCCAGTTGTCTCTCAAGTTCTCTGAATCCGTTTTTATTAATCGACCAGTTATTTAATTCAACCCCAAGAATGTAATTAAAAATCTCGACTTTTGTCGAACTAGCAGAGTAGCCTATAGTAACTTTCAAGTGTCGCAAGTGACAATCTGCATCTTTTTCTTGTAACTACAAATAGGTGAGTTTTTGGCTCTTTGGGCAGAGGCTTTTCATGTCCTTGTTGGTATGTTAATGTGATTTATGAGACGAGGGCAGAGGGAGATAAATAAATTTTTAATCATTTGAATGTCAGCCTGGGCTTAGTTTATGCAAATCCAAAGACTGCTGGTGATTTTCTAACGAGCTCTTTGTTTGTATGACATCGTCAAGGATTTGGGTTCAAATATTTTAGAATCTCCGTGTATTTATATCGATGAGTATTTTAAATGCATGTTTTGTATTTTGATCAACGGTTTAAAATACATGTTTTGTATTTGTAGTCAAATCTTGTATTTTATATTTTGGAACGCCTGTCTTTTGTGTGTATAGTATTTTGTACGAAATTTCTAGCAAACTATTTCATGTTTTGAGGCTCTCGTATTTTGACCACTCGTGTGTTTTTTAATAGAAAATGTGTGATGGAGTAAATTAATGTTAATTTGTTATATCATATTTGTTTGTAGGAGGGCGAGACCCCCCTTCATTTAGCGAGCCGACATGGTCACTTAAAAGTGGTCAAAGAGCTTCTGCAGTATATCAAGCGAGAGAAGGGAGAGGCAGACATGGGCCTTTATATTAATCAGTGCACCTTCAAAGGGGAGAGCGCCCTTCACTACGCCTCCATACTCCAGGTTGACGAAACGGCTGCTGCAAAAAATGGAAAGGAGAACCTCCATGCTGGTCGAGAAATAGCCAAACTTCTTCTGGACGGTGGGGCCTCCGTTTCCAAACCCACCAAGGATGTACGGCCAAGTTGATTTGGAAAAATTCATTCTTTTTATTCCCTGTGGACTAACATTTATTTCAATTGGGTTATAGCTGAACGAGACGCCGTTCCATTATTGTGCCCGAGAGGGTAACAACGACATTCTCAAGGAAATGCTCAGCAGGATGACACAGGTGGAATGTCAACGGGCAGTTAATAAGCAATCTTCCAAGGGATGGTCCCCTCTCCTTATTGCGTGTCACAAAGGTCACACGGCGGTGGTGAAGGAGCTTCTGGAGAATCATGCCAGGGTGGATGTTTTCGACAATGAGGGTCGATCGGCCCTTCATTTGGCGGCTGAGAATGGATATCAAGTAAAGCTGGACACTACAAGTATTTAGAACTGAGACATTTACTTGATTTAATTGTTAATTCTTATGTTTAGGAAATCTGTGGGATTCTTCTTAAACACAAGGCATTTATAAATGCCAAGTCTCGAGTAGGATTCACCGCTCTTCACTTAGCGGCCACGAAGGGTTTCACTAAGCTGTGCCTAAATCTTATCCAGGAACATGGAGCTTCCGTAGATGCTGTCACATTGGTTAGTTGGCAGTGACAATGTGAAACATCCCAACCACAAGCTCTCTAAGATTTTTATTTTAAATTACTCGTTTAATTACTTGTACAGAAAAAGCAAACACCGCTCCATTTGGCAGCTCAAGCGGGGCAGTTGGAAGTTTGCCGACTTTTAATGGGACTTCGTGCGAGTCCTGATGCCTCTGACGAAAAGGGTCAGAAACCGATCCACTTAGGAGCCCAAAATAATCACTCAGATGTTATTAAATTATTTCTCAAGCATCAAAATTCCCTTGTCTCCAGCTCAACTAAAGTAAAAAGATTTTTTTAAATACGATTTCCTAAAATTAAAAGTTCTCGAGTTGAATAATTAAATTTGTGATTTCTAATTTGTCAAGGATGGAAGTACCTGTGCTCACCTCGCAGCGATGCAAGGTTCTGTGTCAGTATTAGAAGAACTTATGAAGTTTGATAAAACTGGGGTAATTTCTGCCCGAAATCGGAGCACAGACTCCACCGCTCTTCAACTGGCTGCTGAGGGAGGGCATGCTGAATTGGTGAAAGCGCTGATCGACGCTGGAGCGACCCCAAGCGATGAGAATCGTGTATGAAAATTTCTGACAAGCATTTCCACTGTCCAGAGTTGTCCGGTGTTGTTTCATGGGATTATTAATGAATTGATTATTTAGGCGGGTTACGCAGCAGTTCTCTTGGCTGCAAAAAACGGACACACAAATGTCCTCGACGTTCTCAAGGGCTCTGAAGGGGCCATTAAATTCACGAGTCGGAAGTTAGGCTTGACTGCTTTACACATAGCGGCTTACTATGGACAAACAGGTGATATAACCTTAGACTAAACTGGCGTTTACATTTAATTTATAGTAGACTTGGGATTTGTAAAAGGCTAACTTGTCGATTTTACCTGGTTGCTAGAAATGGTTCGAGAGTTGCTTCCGTACATACCACCAACGACACCATCAGAACCGCCTGTTTCAGTTTTAGCCGCATTTGTCAAGGAATTAGGAACGGAGTCTGGATTGACCCCTCTGCACATGGCTTCCTATTCTGGAGAGGAAAATGTTGTCCGACTTCTCCTCAATTCCCAGGGGGTCCAAGTAGATGCCCCTACTACTAATCTCGTATGAGCTTGCATTTTTTAAATATGTTTCTAATGAAATTAAGTAGGCAGAACTATCCAGAACCGTCGAATTCGGTATTTAGAGTTTGTAATTTTTTGAAACAAATATTTCTTTAAATTCGTAGTATGACTTTATGCTGTAACGGTTGTTTCAGAAATAAATGGTTGCTCATAATCATATTTTCTTAACAGGGATTCAATCCCCTTCATTTGGCTTGCCGAGGAGGTCACACGACCGTAGTGGGCCTTCTCCTAAGTCGATCTTCCGAACTATTGGAAAGCAAAGATGCGAGTGGGAAGTCTAGTCTTCATATTGCAGCAATCCATGGTCATATACATATGGTCGAGGTTCTTCTGGGTCAAGGAGCGGAAATCGATGCTATAGACAAGGTAAGCAACTTTTGTCTCTACCCCAACCACCAGAATAATTTAAATCTGATATTTTGACGTTATCACTGATCGTCTATACTCTAAATAGGAATTATGGACTCCACTAATCTGTGCGTCAAAAGCAGGCCATTTGGATGTGATCAAACTGCTCGTCGAAAGTCAAGCCTCCCCTTTAGCGAAAACTTCCAAAGGCCATTCGCCGATTTGGTTTGCAGCAGCGGAGAACCACATCCCTGTTTTGAGTTACCTGATGAAACAAGAACACGACACTTACGGTCTTATGGATGACAAACAGGTGAGTCAGATTCAGAGACTCAGAGTGAATAGAAATTATCTCAAATATGATTTTAATTCCTCAACTTGTCTAATAGTTTGTCTACAACCTGACTGTCTGTGGGAAAAATACAAATAATGAACCCATCGACGAATTCGTCCTCTCATCCCCCGCCCCTGTGGATGTTTCTGCCAAATTGTCCAATATTCTAGCAACCCTGTCCACCAAGGTTATTCAGCTAATTTATTTCGCGCATTTCATAAATGATCATCGGTGCTGATCTGTCTCTTTTTTGATACCTACGTAGGAAAAAGAGAGAGCCAAAGACTTGATCACAGCGTCCAAGCACTGCGAAGCGATGGCCGCCGAACTCCTCGCACTTTCCGCAGCGTCCGAATCAGCTGGGAAGATCTTGGAGTCAGTGGACAGGAAGGGCGTGGAATTCCTGGACGTCTTGATCGAAAATGAGCAAAAGGAGGTGATTGCCCATACCGTCGTCCAAAGATATCTTGGAGAGTTGTGGGTGGGGAACCTGACGTGGGCCAACTGGAAGCTCCTTCTTCTATTTGCCACCTTTATTGTCTGCCCTCCAGTATGGATTATTTTCTCCCTCCCTCTTGGGCACCGATTTTACAAAATCCCCATAATTAAGTTCATGTCTTACTTGACCTCACATATTCACCTGATGATACTTCTGTGCTTGACGAGTGTGACGCCGATTTATCCCGTTCTGCCCATCCGGACAAACTTGTTCCCATTTTGGTTTGAGTGGATCCTCCTAGCCTGGCTAACGGGACTTATAATCTCTGAGGTAATCAATAAATCATTAGAAGATTCTGTTTTGGATGTGTAAGCATGTCTAAAAATATTTTTAAATGTAGGTGGCGAATCCTAGTGACAAGGCAGGACTTGGGTGGATAAAGGTGGCAGTGTTGGTGTTCAGTATTATGGGAGTGTTGTTGCACTGTATCGGGTTCTTTCTACACAAATCGTGGTATGGGACGCTTCTGTACCTTCGCAATCAATTGTTCGGGATGGCAGTACTTTTGGCTTGCGTCCAAATTCTCGACTTCCTCTCCTTCCATTATCTGTTTGGGCCCTGGGCGATTATCATTGGAAATCTTATGAAAGATCTCGCGAGATTCTTGGCCGTGTTGGCTATCTTCATGGTCGGGTTTTCCCTCGTCATGGCTGCTCTGAATAGTCCTATTCACGCCCGAAGGGCCCCCACTGCCGATGACAAGCCTCCAAAAACTTTAACTAATGGGCTTCCTTCAGGAGGTGAGTCGTTGAATAGAAAACAGTTGATTGTTGTTTCCAGGAAATTTTTGAAGTTAATTTGATATTTATTTTCAGTGCGAGTGACCCCAATCGACGCCTTTGAATTACTATTTTTCGCCCTTTTCGGTCTCAACGGGGCAGGGGACTTGAAAATTGAAACACTAGGTCAACCAGATTGGACTCTGATTTTGTTTAAAATCTTCTTTGGAGTTTACATGTTGGTGACAGTTGTTGTGCTGATTAATCTACTCATTGCCATGATGTCAGACACTTATCAGAGAATCCAAGCTCAGTCTGATATTGAATGGAAGTATGGGCTGGCAAAGTTGATTCGAAATATGCATCGGACTTCTGCCACTCCTTCACCAATCAACTTATTTACCTCGTGGTTTATTTGGATCTACCGAAAGTGCAAAAAAGCTAAAGGTATTTTTTCCATTTATATTTTTTAAATGGGCAAAGGAAAAGTTTAATTTTCTTTTTTAATTTGTAGAACCATTCAATCCAATGAAACGAAAGGCGGCCGGAGGGTCGCGACCCGGAGGTGCGGCCAACTTATTTCCATTTGGAAAGCCAACTCCTAAAGAAAGGTGGAAGACAGTCTTTAAGAAAACGCAGATGACTCCCCGAGGTAAGCCTTTAAGGAATTTAATGAAAAATAATTATCAATAATGTGGAATGCCAAATTCGAATTTTTGACGAAAATTATTGAAAACATGTCAATTATTGACATTACTGTGTTAAATCGTAGTTATTACAGTTAAACTTTCCAAATTAGCCGTCCTATTCTTTTAAAATTTCGAAATATTAATCACCCGTGGCATTGATTCCAGGAAACACAGTACCTAATTAAAACCACTAGGATTTCAAATCTTTGAACAAAATCTCTTGAGTAACTTTTTATGCGACTCAAACGAAAGTCAAACAATCTCTTGTAGTAATTCCTCAGAATTCCATCTCTGTACTATTTCAAAAATGACGTCTTATCTAAAATTATATTTTTAATCTGTGCGATTTAGTTTCTGACATAATGAGACTGAGCGTAGCTCAGGTGAGTCCTATGGGTCCCGGTAGTGCTCTGCAAGCCTTCGGATCCACTCTAAGCGTCGGAAGTCAACAAAGGATTGAGACTGTCACAGATTGGCCCTTGATTGCAAAGAAATACCGAGTGCTGGTGGGAAAAGCGGAGCCCTATATCCCAACCGAGGATCAGCCAGCTGTACCGGGCTCTACCCTTAACGTCCAACAGGGATAACTTCGAAATCATATTTATTTGTCATCATAATTAGATAGAAAACTTAGTTTTTAAGGTGTGCAGAGGTGCGTATTTATATATGAAGTATCTATAATATATAATTACATAAATTTTGGGTACAAATTGACGTGCCGGGTAACAATTAGGATTGTCTGAAAGATTGTAGACGAATCTGCCCGAAAAGCTCTCGACGAAGAAGTTATGAAATGCCCAAGGTTAATCGCTTTATCTACTGACAGTATAAAGATCTGATCATGTTTCAAGACACAATTACGTGGTGTTCTAGAGAAACTTAACTCCAAAGGATCATTTGTATTGTGGTCAACAGTATACGCCACTGCACTGGGGCTCCAAAATGTCCAAAGTAAACCGTGAAAAACTTAAACTCCATTTTTCAACAGATGGTCTTAAAAGTGGACAAGTGGTGAGGAAATTGTTTTTTTGTGTAATTTAATTAACTTTTTAATGTCATTCGGTATATTAAAATTTCGTGAGCCCCTCTGACTTTTGTACTCAAATGTACTTGTAAAATATACCTTTTAATTTCCATTGTTGGGAGATGCATGGGTGGATCCAGATAATTTCGACAACTCCTGATTGTTACTCGGCCGATTAAATATAAATTGCCCATAAATTAAATTATAAATTACATTGATGATTGAGATTATCTATGAAAGCCTTCTTCCTGTTCCAAACAGTGACATCCGCATTGGTAACTTGAATATAATTTTTATGCTTGGATTTTATATTTGAAATAAGTTAGAACAGGTGCCCGTATGACCAGTTTGTATGTTTAGAATTAATTTAAATAATAAAATAAAGTATAATCAAGTCTTGAGGCTCTGCCATGTTATATATAACTATAAATTTAAACTTGTACTTAATATTCCAAAATATATACAAAGTTTTATTCAAATGTTATTAGCTTAGCTCTTAGTGTTTTATGTACCTAAGATTTTATCCTCGAGAATTCTATAAAAATAGTTTGAAAGACGATGAAGGGGGGTTGGTGGGCAACTATCTTTCTTTAACAGAATGAATGCAACAATTGATAATAAAAATTAGGGGAATTCCTTATTCTCAATGAGTATGAAAAGAAAAAGGGATCAAAAGCTCCTTGAAATTCATGTCAATTAAGCGTAAAAGTTTATTTAATCATAGGTCTTGCTTTTTTATTCAGTGAGAGGCTGAGAAATTGAATGCACATTGCACGTACGCACCAAGTTAGTCTAGAGAAAATTTCAAAGTCAATTAATTATTTACGAAATTGAGTGCAGAGGGTTGCGATCTGCCTCTAATAATTACATATGCGATATGTTTTTTTACAATGATAAGATACATTCGTTTTGACTATAGCACGTATTTAAAAAAAATTAAAAAACCATTAAATTGCCCCAGTCACACTTGGGTTGGTCCATAGGAATTATCAAAATTAAATATCGAGACGTTCAGTTTGTTTTAAAAAAATCCAGTGAATGCAGGTATTTAGGGGGCTACTCCTGGGGGCGGGGCTCTCTATTCTCGACCTGTTCCACTCGGTCAAGAAGGGCGGAGAAGAAGTCTTCGAAAACGGTCTTCTTGACCATGGCTGTAGGGAAATATTTTTAGATGCTAGATTAGATAATTAGAC
The DNA here is from genome assembly GCA_034694785.1 of Agrenia bidenticulata. Classification (NCBI taxonomy): domain Eukaryota; kingdom Metazoa; phylum Arthropoda; class Collembola; order Entomobryomorpha; family Isotomidae; genus Agrenia; species Agrenia bidenticulata. The sequence goes on along the minus strand of JAQFYM010001933.1, from coordinate 2,339 downwards.
TGGAAATAGAATATACATGACTACTTACGTGCCATAATGTAAGAAAGTCTCATGTTGACGAGACCCAAGTCCCGAGCCAACTGAAGGACGATGTCACGAAGCATCTTAATCTGTTGGACACGATCCTTAACTTTCCAAACCTTTTTGAAGTAACGGGTATCAATAAAGTCAGTAATGAACTGAAATTTAAAGTTTAAAATTGTTTATGGATTGATTGATTGCTTGATTTTAATAATGGGAATAAATTGTGCAACAGAGACTTACGGAGGTGATTCGGAAGAACTGAAACCCCGATACCTTCGGGATTCCACCCTGAGACTTGATGGCAGCCATCTCCGATAATGAATATCCCCGGCGATGAAGAAACTGTTGAACTTTGACAAAAACGTTAGGTTTGTTCTTCTCCAACATCATCTGTTCTTGGAACATGCGAAAGATGGCCGATAAGCTGCCTAATGTCCCGAGGGAGCTGGTTGACTTGGACCGAGACGAGGTACATGCTAGAGGACGGTTGACCGATCCTTTAACCGCTTCAAAACTACGGGTAGTTAAATATTCATTGTCATTATAAATTTCATCCTGCAAGAAGATTACAAGAAAGTTTTTTGAATTTAATTTTACAAGTACGGATTGTTCTTCTGCGTAGCCAAAGGTCCTATAGAATTTTGAGACGGTATGTTTGAGAGGGATGAGAACGCAGCAAGGTTTTTCCGGAGCTTTGGTGAACTTTGACCTTCGTTATTCTTTTGGAATCTAATAAAATATATATTTAATGTACAGGTGTAATTTAAAGGATTAGAAGATTGGTCTTACCTTCGCCGGTACGAGTGCTTGTCCACCGGAGAGACATACAAGAACTTCACACGTCGTCCCGCCTTATCGTTTACACAAAGTTGACTTTGGAAATAATAGCTATCATCCAAGACTTGAGCGAAGCCCAAGTTCCCTTCCGATCTCCATTTCAATTTGTCACTTTGCAGCAAAGCTCGCGCTCCCTCTCCTTCTACATCTTCGCTGGTGGATGCTCTGGAACTTTTTCCACGTCCACTACTACTTTGCTGGCCTGGATAAATTGACACGGGCATTCTCGCTTGAGGTCAACTACGTAAAATTGGACTTGGAGTTTGAAGATTTTTTAGAGAGGAATACAAGTGCGGCGAGGGACAAGTTCTGGCTCCGTTTGAGAACTGAAATCAGAGGATTGTGCTCTAGGGTCAAGAGTCTCAAGAGGAGCTTTGCATAGGCGTCAGTAAGTCTGTTGGAAATGAACTGTGTAGGCTGGAGAGAGGTCGAGATGGACTTTGAATAATATAATATGCAAATTAGAGAGAGAGAGAGAGACAAAAATAAGGTGAATTTAATCTTCATTTGAATAAACACTAAGCACATCATAGATCGTGATGACAAAAATATTCTCTTTACACTAACATCCCCGTAAATAAATAACCGTAAATAACTCCAAGACTCCATAAGCCAAGGAAAATCACAAGAGTCCGATAAGGTACGTTAAACTATGAGAAGCTAATTATTTTTGCATAAAGGAGATAAAAATTATTCCAATACTGCCAGCGAAAAGATTTCTAGTAACTCTAAGAACAATTCCATCTCAAACGTAATACAAGATAAGGTAGGAGAACACAATATCTCTGAGTTATGGAAAACTCATTTCAGCTCATTGTTCCATAATCAACGTAGTATAATAGATCTCGCAAACCCGTGCAACTTTTTCACAGAATTTAGCACAGACGAAGTAAATGTTGTGTGTAAAAAATTATTAAAATCTAAAGCGAAAGGGCCTGACAATATATGCGCTGAAAACGTTCAATTTGCACATGAATCAATTATATTGTTATTAACTTTACTTATGAACAATATTGTAAAAAATTCTAATTTGCCTGAATTACTAACTACAGTATCGATTGTACCAATTCTCAAGAAAAAGGGTTTAAATGCCACATTTATTAATAATTACAGACCAATTGCCCTTTCCACATGCTTTTCCAAGATTTTAGAGCGCCTGCTTTTAGGCAGACTGCTGGATTCACTCGCAACCACCGACAATCAGTTTGGTTATAAAAAGTCGGTGGGCACAGAAATGGCTGTATTTTCACTGAAACAGATACTTGAGCATTACATAAACGATGATACTCCTGTATATGCTGTGTTGTTGGATGCCAGCCAGGCATTTAACAAGGTCGACCACCGACTTTTGATAAAAAAACTGATTGATCGAGGCCTCCCATCCTTTTTTACTAATATTTTAATTAACTGGTTTGACTCACAGAATTTCTATATATCATGGGGCAACACTCAGTCTGACCCTTTTCCCGTTCGACAAG
>JAQFYM010001932.1:0-27467 GCA_034694785.1 Agrenia bidenticulata | reverse complement strand
AAATTAACAATATAAAATTTGAAAAATACCAGCCTAAACATGAAAAACAATCGTTCATATAAAGGTATCTGTATTTTCAAATATAAGAATCGCGTTGTATCTTTATTTGCATTTTTTTAACGCATTCTGTTTTTTTTATCCGTGGCTAGATGTATATGACGGTTATTTACTTTTCATGTAGTATTACAAAACAATATATATATTTTTTTTTGATAAAATACAATATATAATACAGAATACAACATAAAACAAAACCCAATACAATACAAAGCCCAATACAATAAAATACAACCAAATAACATGCACTGCTTCATATCGCTGACTCAAGTCTCTGTATACACTCTAAAAAATAATCAATAATATTTTTAAGAGTTTTTTCTATCGAACGGACACTAAGTTTAGGATACTCACCCCATGTATGCATTAGTATAAAAAATATAAAATTTAAGATTTATTTACCAGTGTTACAGAAAAAGATGTTTTACAAAATTGTTCCTTAATATATTAAAAAATATCGTATACAATGTATTTACTATTATTACACAAAGTATTTATTATTACTACACAATATTTCACCAATATTTTGTTTGCTATATATTTACCCCATAAAAGCCAATACGAAAAAAAAAAAAAATTATATTAAAGAACGAATTAAAAAAGAGTAAAACCATAAAGCAAAAACATAAAACATAAAGCAGATTTTTTAGATAAAATAAATTCAATGTAGTATAAATTTTGATTTACTTTTACGGCTAGGCTAGGCTATAGAACAATAAATAAATCTTGTCTTTTTTGTGAAATACATATTTTACGGTTTAATTTTCTACGTAATCCCAAAAACCCTACAAAAAAAGCATCTAAACAAGATAAATACCACTTTTAAGTAACAAAAAACATTTGCAAATTATTCCATATACAGGGTTATCATAGAGAAACGCAATGAAGACAATTTTGATTTTTTTTAAACCCCTTATAGTTAAACTTTTGTAACAAGATATTTATTTATATTGAGATTTAAGACTTAACTCGATCATTTATTGAGCTAAAATAATATGCTACATACGATATGTATTTTCTTTAATTTGACGATACTAACAGAGAGTTTGTGATAATGTATAATCAGAATATATATTTGATAAATCCTACTATTAAATAAAAGAAAAAACGACTCTTGTAAGATTATGTCTAAAATTTTTACTCCAAACGCCATTTATTCTTCGGTTCGCAATTAAAGCCGTTTTACATTCACGATGAGAGTATACTGAAGGAATTATATACTGAATTTTGTAAAATTGCTAAATATAGATATCAATGTACGTATAGCTCAAAGTATTAGCACATATAATACCATATAGTTATAAAAAATCGTTTTTAATGTGGTAAGAATTATATCTTTACTCATTGCGTTTCTTTATGGACACCCTGTATGTATTTTGCGAAAATGATAAGCCGTTTTAATATAAATACAATAATAAGCTTCTTTGGTTACAGAGCAAATGCAAAGACCCTTTTAATTGGCGCAAGAATACGAATAATGTAGCTTAAAAGAGATTTTTTCAAATTTTCAAGCCCAAACATTTACGGGAACCCTTTGCATTTTTTCAAGAATATAAAAACCCACATGTTAAATATTATTAGTCGAATTACAAGAACCAAATTAAATGTTTCTTTTTTTATTACTATTGAAAGATTATGATTATGTGATTATAAAAGTTTTTCACAAATCCTACGGACCCAAATTTTGGACCCCCTACTCATTACTGAAAGAAATTATAACAGAAAGTTAAGTATTCGGTTTGAATGTTACAGACTCAAATCTATGATCCTCATCTCATTTATCAACAATAAAAGTGATACAACTTTGAAGAGTTTTTGTGAATTTTGAAGACCCAAATTGTGTGAAGATCACCCATTTTTGACAGAATATATATAGCATAAATTTTAGAAGTATTTCCGATTGTGCTGGATCATAATTTTAGGACCCTTGCCTCTATTTTTGCAAGGATTTAAAAATAATTAAGAGTTTTGGTCAATGTTACGGGCAGTGAAGAATCCAAGGGTGGGGTTAGGAGGGTATCTGGCACGTGGCCCCCCTAGAAAAACTAGTGTAGCTAGATTTAAGCGGGTGTTTTTTTACGGCTTAAAAATATTCGACCCAAAAAATGTTAAAAAAAGACGAAGTTTTAATTTTCTATAAACTTTGCACAAAAAAAAGCAAAATATTATTTTTGCAAATCTAGCTCTTCTTTTTTTTATTTCCCATCTAAAAAAATCCTGGCTACTCCACTGGTTACGGACGTAAAGTATAAAAACCCTCACTTTTATAAATTTTAATTTTTGAATAGTTCTTGCCGAATTTTACGGACCCAAATTTGCAGACCTTCGGAATTCTGCAAATATAAAATCACAATTCTGAGTCTATTTCGATGATACGATCCCAGGTATTATGAGTATCATCCTGTGCCGGCCTAGCATACATTTCAAAAGTTTTTCATAACTTAAAAGCACTAAATTTTGTAAAACCTTAACCATTTTGAACAAATATATAATATATAAATTCTCCGAGTTTTTTAGCGAAGGTTACGGACCCAGATTACAAAAACTTACTTTGTTTTTGCCTGATTTATAAATTAAAAATTTTAAGTGTTTTTTTGCGAATTTTGAGGATTTTTTTGGCGAAACAGTCGACCTTAAACACATGTCTCATACACAGTAGCATAGCCAGGTGGTAGATGTAACCTCCTTATAAAAAAAAATTTACGTGAGAATTTAAGCGGGTTTTTTTTTGTGCAGAGATTTTTTTGATTTTAATAATCTAAAAAAAAATTATAATGTTTAAAACGCTTAAAAATATAGTTTTTTCCATTCTCTATATTAAAAACACTAACATATCCTTGGCTGAAAAATTCCTGGCTACGTCTTTGTTATAAATAAAAAAAAAAATAAAATAAGGATTCCGAATTAGATGGTCGCTTATCTTGGAAACGAATACCCCATTTTGCAACAAAAAAAGCAGTTGCAAGGGTTTTTTTTAGTTGATTTTACTGAAAAATATAAAGGACTCTTGACCGTTTTTTCAGGGATAAAATCAATAAAAATCCTAGGATTTTTTCCCGAATTTTCAGCCCAAATATTGGGACCGTAAAACAACGCATATTTCGCAAGAAAAAAATGTAAAGTCGGGATATTTTACAGCTCATTTTTGAACCCCCACACCCATTTTTGCAAGATTACAAAAATAAAAATTTATAAGGTTTTTACTGCATACAATGGTTCAAATTTACCCCCCCCCCCCCCGCCCACTGTCACGTATTCAAGTGCTGATTCACACACTTTTTTATGCCAAAAAGTTCTATTTAACATAGTATGACTGAGATAAATTCTCCGACCAAACACTATTTCGCAGTCGAAATTTATACCCTTTATAAATATGCGTGTTTGACTCTTTTAATATTATTATTTGTATACAGTGAAACAGAATAGAACTAGGTTTATTACTTGAAAATAAATTTCAAGGTTCATTTTTTCTTTCCTATTGAATGCAAAACAATTAAATTTTCTTTTTGAAAAATTGATTTACGGTAAAGTATTTATTTCTCATATTCATCCCCTAAGTGACGCAGAGAGACTACAATATAAATAAAGACATCTTAACAGTCAACATGGCGACAGCTGCAAGCGCTGTTAGGAAGTACGCCGGAACAGACGATATGGAATAGAAATTGGATCAAAGATGCCTAAATTAACAGAAGAATTTCCAAGATAAATATGACGCAATTGCTCAGCCTACTGATATAAAACTGCACGACGCAGCTCAATCATGGGGTTCAAGACTTTTTATCATCAAGAATATACTGCCACTTGATAAGTTTACAGGACAATTTTCAAACGATTCACGATTTCGAAAAACAAGATTATAAAACTTAATAACTATATGAACGCAAGATCGACTATAAGCAAGCCGGGGCTTTATAAAATAAGGCGATAATGCCACTTTATTGTGGTCTAGTAAGTATATGGAAACTTGTTTTTTAATCAAGGATACAATACTTCAAGCTTCCTTTAAATATTGAGTTTTGTATTTTCAAGCTACTCATAAAAACATTTTTGGAATTTTTTACTTAACACGAATATTATTAAGGCTTGTCTTGCATTTCCCAAAGACGGCTCAAAACAGTTTAAGACTATGCAGGAGATATATGCCTTATACAAGAATAACTAAAATACAAATACGAAAAAGGATGGCTCCAAAGAGAAAAACATGTAACAAAACCACGCACTAAAATCAACAACAAAGTACTGTTCTTACACAGTCAGTGTACGCATACAAGAATAGACAACTATACAATTTAAAATCTAAAAAGCGGAGGATACCAAGTCACAAAGAAAGGGGTACAGCCGAACGAAGCAGATATCAATTTCAACTATTTACCTGTCGTTGTATTTTATAATCTTGGCTTCTTCTTAGTTTTAATTTTACGAATGCACAAAAGCGTGTTCAAACTATATTTTAAAGTATACGATATGGGTTTTTTTTCCTATTGGTACTACGCAGACGTAACACTTATTACCACAAGACATTTGCCGGACACAGTTGTAAAACTCTGATGCAATTCAAAAAAATATTATCCGCCAGTGGTGACGAAATTCAAATAAAAACCAAAATAAGCACCCCTCCGTTACTCTTAATACGAAATAAATATTCAATAACTGCATATATCACTAAGAAAAAGCCACACTGCCATTTCTTTGGCGTTGATACGTTATCAGCATATCCAGAATCTATTTTGAATGCCATTTGTACGTTAAGTCCAAAAAAAAGCACAGCCGGTTACACAATCTCAAAGTTAACATGTTTGGAATTCTACAAGCCAAAGAGGAAAATACATTGAAGATATATACAGACCTTTTTAGTGACACAATATATGCTCGTTTTAACGATTGAGGTGTAGCCAAACATTTAATTGATACCGGTAATGCAATACCTTTTAAATAACGTAACAACCGACTGACCATACATTGAGCGGAAAGAAAAGAGCGGAATAAATACTTTGAAAAGAACGGAATCAAAAAGTAATAAAAAACCTGTTGTGTTTACAAATAAAGCCGGTGGAAAAATCAGATGGGTGTTTAAGACTCTGCTTACATTTCCAAAAACGTAATAATGTGACAGTTAAGATTGTAACCCCTTGCCACAGATAGCTAATAATTATAAATCTAGCAGGTTAGAGCTTTTTTTAATAATTAGATGCGTTCTACGGTTTAAACCAATTAGTAACTAACGAACTGGGCATGGAAAAAACGGCGTTTGTATTTGAAGACGGCCGTTTTAAGTTTACAAGAATGCCCACTGGTGTTTGTGACGCACCGACCATATTCCAGCGTGTAATACAACAAATACTTTATTTTCGCGTAGTATTGCTATCGCATACATGCAGTAGGAATTCAAAAGGGGCAAAAAGGGGTTCTGCCCCCCCAGGCGCAACCTACAAAAGGGCTTTTTTTTGTGTTTTTTTTGATAAAAATATGTAGAAAACAGCATACATGGTTTATTTTCTATAATAGAAAATAAATTTACGTAAAATGAATTTTTTTATATTTTTCTTAAACCTGGGGCTATTGTGTTTGTGAGCAAGCGAAATATCCCCCCACCTTTTTTTTGATTTGATGATCCGCGCCTGGATACATGAATGATTTATAAATTTTTCCAACTTAATAGATGAATACCAAAATCAATAGAAAGTTGTATTACATATAATGCAGGTAAAAGGTTACAAACTACAAAAAGAGTAAAAGAAAGATAAGGAGAAAAGAAAAAAAGCTACTTAAACGTTTTACCTGAAAAACATGTCAATCCAGACCCTGCAAAAACATTCGCCACAAAAAACCACAGGATACCAGACACTGTACATAAGATGAGGCCATTTTGGTTCTAGCGTATACCGTGCGGGATAAATTTTGTGAATTAGGCGAAGATTGCTGCCCCCTTGACAGACATGCTAAAAGATAAAAGTAAAGGAGCATAAAAAAAGTAAAATAGCACCGAAGCTGCAAAAATGGTTACTGAACGACAAAGCAGCGTCGTGCCGTCACTTATCAAGATCCCAGCCCAATATTAACAAACCATTCATGTTAACTACTGATGCATCCTTCACGGCAATGGGGGCTATACTACGCCAATATGATATAATGGCTATGCTGCAATGGACTATTGTTGAACAAAAAACATAGATAAGGCAAAGCTGTCCAACAGTGTGACGGACCGAACTTGTCTAACGGCAGTAAAAAGTTTTAGATATTTCTGCCATATCTGTATGTTTGGTTTTTACTTTGCGTACTAATCATGAATCAATTGAATCACTACAAAGTGCGAATAAGCCATCCTCTAGAGTTTTAAGCTAAGGCCTGCTGCACTAAAATATCAGTTTTCTAAAACATACATAAAAGGTATTCTCAATGAAGCAGACAACCTTAGCCGATACGTAATGTCTAATAATATTATATATATCTCAAAACAATTGCATACTGCTGTATATCGAGCTAGTAAAGCTTGTAATTATTACATAGTATCATATGCGAACAGGCTTTGGTTCAAGTGGAACCATCAAGTACAGTTAAAAGAGAAAAAAAAATATAAAACCATGTTTGGTATTATTGACGACGCGAAAAAAAGTGCCGCATATGCCAGAGACATGGAACGACAAAACAAGCACACTAAGAATAAAATAACACAGGTCATCAGCCCAAATAAATTATAGAAATTGACCTGATGGAAAGAATGCAAACTGAGGATGGAAATACTAATTTATTTGCATAGTAAACAACCAATGTATGAAGTTAACCGAGTAAGCCATCATATCTAACAAACCAGGAGAATCTTTTTCGAAAGCAATTGAAACAGTTGTTTATAAAGAAAAACGGGGTCCCTAAATGCATTCTCACAGATAACCGAGCCAATTATCCAAACAAAAATATAAAGATTTGTTGTGATAAATATTAAATGCAGCATAGGCATATTTCACTAGGCCATCATGAGACGATGGGATTAGTTAAAAGCGTGCATCAGACGTTATTTCGCAGGTTTCAAAAACCCTGCAATCATGTTTAATTAAATTATGGACATTATCTGAAGCAGCCATCTTAGTTGTTATAATATTCCTAGTATAGAGCAAGCAGGTGTATCACATATACCTGTAAATTATATAAACAGCCTTTCTTATCAATTGACAAGACCTTCGGAGTGCTAGATTTAGCTGTTGGCATAATAGAATTACATCCCTTGAGCAATAGAAATTTTACTAATTACTCTGAAAAAGACATTACAAAGGACAAAGTTCAGTGTTCCAATGATTAAAGTATCGGTGATATTGTAGTAGTGCTGAATATACATAAAAAAAGCATAACTGGGCCCACCTATTGGTTATCTGATCATAAGGTTGTTGATTAGATACATGAAGATGCCTTTGTAGTAGAAAAAGACGAAAATAATACAGATTGAACAAAAAGCACAATAAGGGAATCTTTTAAAAAAGGAAAATCACGGTCAGTATAGTTCTTTTTTTTTATTATTACTCACTTAGACTGCATATAAACACCAATATAAATAAAAACATCTCAACAGTCGACATTGATGATTTCGAAGAACTGCAAAAAAAGACATAAACAAAAAAAAAAAAACTATTTTAATAGTGTTCTTTTACATCTTAAGGCTTTTTCATTTCTGTATCATTTGCTTGGATGTGCAATATATATGTTTTTTTGTTTGAAATTGTATATGGCATCTGAAAAAAGATAGATAAAATACATGATATAAAAATCGATCAAAAAAGAAAGTTCTTGATTTGTTTACTTGGTAAATTTTTTTAAGGTTTATCTATTCTATAGAGGCAATGATTAAACTGTACTCCTTTATGAGTTTTTATTTGATATTTTGGCTTTTATAAAAGGTTTTTTCAGATACTGATACTGTGACTTTTGCAGCAGTAACTACCTGTAGCTATCAGTAGCTTTTTTACGGTTACTGTAACGCGGCTTATAAAAACCTTTACCGTTAATGTGCAAAAACTTGCATTTTCCACTGTAGGTCGTTGGAAGACCTGGCAATTATTTCGCGAAAAAATATTTTAGAGACGTTAAAAAAATAAATGCCCAGAAGCAGTATTACGGTCATGATAGAGATAAAAAAAATTGTATCTAAAATGGTTTTTTGATTTAGCTGTAAGTTTTTCGTGGGCCACGAACATGCGTAAATCCAATACCAGGGGATGAAAAACAAAAATGTGGCTAGGCGGTTTATTTCTATGGCCGAAAAAAGTTAAACAGGGCTGTTTGCTTCTTTGCTTACCCTTTTAAAGTGCCCAAAAACCTTGTACAACCGAAAACCAATTTTTTTGAACCCCGGTAAAATACGCTTGGCTGGTTAAGTTGAGTTGCTAAGATATTCTCGATTACTGTAACATATTGTTACCATTTTTTGAATACTGTATTTTGGTAAACCTAGTCCTTTTTTAAGTTATTTCATATTTAACTGACAATTATTTTTTGCAAAAAGGTACCCACTAAGAAGCAAAAAAAAAATATAATCCCGTTATATGCACAATTAGAATTCGCGTTTTTTGCATGAGTAAGTTTTTTGACAAACTATTCATAACACTTAGTTTTTTGAAGAGTTAATATAAAAAAACAATAGGGGCGCGGATTCGGAGTTGAGAGTCGGGTTCGTTTTCTTTTTGCATAAATATTGATGTTATAGAGTCAAATAAAAGTCTTAGAAATACAGTTTTTTACTCCGGATATTCTGATCGGCCCAAAAAAGACTCAATTTTTTTTTAGTTTAACCACCAAAACCTTTAAGTATAAAAGATATTGTCAAAATCATTTAGCTATAACCAGATATTAAGCTTTTTCATGTATTTCATAAATCAAAAGAATTTCATTCGTAACTGTTTGTCTTTTGCTAGTATTACAGGAGTTTTACACTTAAAGGTTTCAAAAATATGTTTTTACCACAAATAAATAGTTTTTTATTTACCCCAAGTACGAGAAACATGTTTATTGACAGTTTTTAAAAATTTATGGTCAGATTTTACGATACGCCTTTTATTCTTTCGCAAAAACGTTCCTTTGGAGTCAGAGTTGCAAAAAAACGACTTAGGAGCCCTGAAAAAAAAAATATTTAAAATAAAAGTTTACTTGTAAAAAAAGGCAAAAATCTTGTATCTTAAACTAGAAAATGTTTTTGAATCGCGAAATATACTATGCATTTAATCTGAAGCCTTATATGTACCAACTTTGCATATTAAAAAAATTATTAGTTAAATATGAAAGTATGTAATATGGTCAAAAAAACGTAAATTTGACGACTTAAAATACAGTAGCTTTATCTTTGCTATCGTTGAACAATAAAATTCTTACGAAATATTATCTAAATTTGAGCATTAATTGATAATGTGGCTGACGCCCTTAACCCTTTTCATTTAATTTGTTATCATGTCACTTAAATACGAAACAGAATTACGTCTGTCTGTAATTGGTTCTTTTCTTTTTTTCATTGGCGGGTTTTATGAAATACATTGTATTGCTCGATACCCAGGTTGCTCAAAAACTGGTTTAAATACAAAATGTCAACTGATTTAAACCGTTTTTACCTATTTTGCAAAAATGCGTTTTTTTAAAATAAAGTATTTCTAGTATGTGCATAAAATACACTTTTTGATCTGTTCTTTATGATATAACAAAAAAAGAACTTGTTACTAAGCGTTTGTTATCGTAGTTGATAAAACAAGGCCTTTGTAATATATTATGTAAGTTTAAGCACATAAAAAATACAAAGAATAAAAGAACTAATTTTAAGCCCAATATAAAAGAAAAAAGACGCAAAAAAATTTTTTATGATTTTTTGTTTTGTGTTTTGACACAATATACAAAGAAAGTACTCAATACCAGATGCAATTGAAAATTCGTGCCTGTTTTTTATTTTTCAAACATAAATTTTAATGCAAAAGTATGCAAAAGATATACAATTACCAACATCAAACTCTATATAGCGCAACTTATGTATTTATAAAAAAATTCTGTACTGACTTGATATTTATTTACTTAAAAACTTTATACTTTTCTTGTCTTGTATCCAAATCTTCTCCGCATTAAAAGCTAGTAAAAACAGACAAGCTACTAAAAAGACGATGTCTTTTGTAGAGAGCTGATTATAATGTACGCCATACCCTTTTAAGTAGAAATCTTAAAACTTTGATTGGAATCTATATTATCTGTCATATTCTATGTGGAAAGGAGGGCAAGTAATAAAAGCAAATTTTTCACAAAAAAGCAGTATTCAAAAAGTAAAAAAAAACAGTTAAAAAATATATTTTTAACAGAGGCGTAGCTATTAGGGGGGAAGGGGTACCGGGACAACTCCTCTCCAAATTTTTTTTTCGCCCTATTTAGGGGAGGGGGGGTGCTTTGGAGCATTCAATTGTATAGAAATAAGATGGAATTGAATAAAAGAAAAACGCAAATCGTTAACAAAAAGCACAACCAACATATTTAAAAACAAAAACATATTGTTTTTATGAGTTTTTGACATAAAAATGCAGACTCAGCCTTCCTTACGATTCCTGCCTACGCCCCTGATTCATAAGTAGTATTTAGAGAAAACCACGCTTTTTGATTACCATGCTGATATCCTATCTGACTCTATGACCTTATCATGTCCCTTTTAAAGATGTATATAAACGTGGGTGCCAAACTTGCGCGCAAAAATTATCTTGTTAAAGCTTTGCAACCTTTGAAACAGTTTGCACGCTGAACGTCTCTGTTTTAGAAAAATCAAGTACAGCTTCGGTGCGCGCCCATTCCTAAAAATAAATTGTTTGTTATGTCCGTGAGCTAGGATCTTCAGTCCTTACGTAGGTATCCATTTACTGAAAGATTTTATATTTAGGTTTTTTTATTATAGAAATAATTGCTTTTAATATTTGAGTTGCTATAAACAATTTACAAAGTAAATATTTATGCATGTTATAAAAAAAGCAAAACAATTACAAGTAGTATTGTTTGCTCGGATTACGTCTTAAATAACCATGAACTTATTAGTATTTTTATTTTTAGTTTTTTTTACTTTTTGGTAAATAATCAACTTTTTTCAATAGGAAATTGCTTGTCAACGTACAAGATTGTACAAAAAAAACCCTCGATTGTTATTTACAAAATGTTAAAACCAATTTAATTGTCTTACTGTAAAGCAATCACGATGAAAAAAGTTGCCAACTCCTATATTTATATAGCGTTAAAAATATTTGACATTTTGACACTATTTATATGCCAAATTGTATCCGTCTAGGCACTTTTAGACAGACATGTTTTTGTCCGGCTGTCAACATTTTGACGCCAAAAAAGAGTTTCGGAAAAACTCTTGTCACGATAGGAAACGTAATTTGTAGTGAAAGGCCTTCTCATTTTGCAAAAAAAAAAAACGATAGCTTTTTACGTATTTTGGTTTTTTTTACATTTTTTACAAAATAAAAAAAAGAAGAAAGGTTCGTAATATCTGTAGAAAAAAAAAAACCGAATTGGAAAAACCGCAAAAACGCTATCCAGTATCACGGGATTTCCCTTTTGTGTAATAAATATAATTTTTAATTTTTTTATAAAAAAAAAACCCTAAATCGCTTCTATTTATATTTTGCTTGCTTAAAAGTTTGTTAGGTTGTATAGATTGTGTAAAACAGACTTTCAAAATAGTACATGTGCTTTTTTTTATAATACTATTTAATTGCCATCCAAAAGAATTTTTTAAATAGAGCCTGAAGAAATGGAACATTCTGATATAAAGTACCCTATAATTAAAAGCTCTTGCAGGCTTTGCTTTTACTTAAAATATAACAAGATAAATAAATGTTTCAAATATCTTTTTGTTATAATATAAACCTTAATTCACATTTTATTTTTAATTTCTGTTGCATATATGAAGATTTTAGTAATAAGAATAAAAAAAATATCATTTAAAATCTAAATTTCTAATTGTCTTTAAAAAAATAACAAAAATTAATTAAGTTTATTTCCGTAAAAAATGTAGAAAAAAACTGGTCCAATGTCTTGCGAACACACGATTTTTATTGCACTATACACTATTCTTCTATATATTTTTTTTTAAATATGTTGTCATCAGAGCCGGGTCTGCAAGTTGAGGGGCCCAGTTCAAAAACAAATATTGAACTTCAGGCACTGTCGTAGATAGAAATTTTTTTGCGGATTTTTTTACAGTAAAAACGTTTATAAACCTAATATTTGATTATAAATATACTACTGCTATATTAAATTTAAATTATTTTATTCAAAACTCATTTTAACCTAAAATTACAGATTTAATTTTACAAATTGACCATTGCACAAAAAAAACCCACAACTCAAAAACTAAGACACAAAATCTTTTATACAGGGCAAGTTGGCGCGTTTTTAATCCCTTTTGTCATACGCTTAATGTGTCCAGGATGTAAATACACAGCTGTTTTTTTTCGTACTAAAAAATACTTTTTGCCGTGTAATAATGTACAAAAAAGCGTGTGTTTATAATGATTTGCATAAATACAACCAAATTTTTTATAAAAGATTTATCTAGCATCTGACAAAAGGCTTGAACAAAAATAAATACACGCAAATGACTTTTGTATACGTTTAAACATTTTTGTTGTGCTGTTGTGCAAACAATTGTACTTAAATAAAAAAAATACGTATAAAAATGCATGTTATAATATGCTGAGCTAACTTTGCTGTAACCCCTGCGTTGCAATTAAAACAATATCTAAGCCGTTTTACTTAGACGTAAAACACAAAAAAGTGTTGTTTATACGAAAACCCTAATTTAGAAACAACAATATAATTAATAAAAGTTAAACACATGATATATATGTTTATGCAACTAGAAAACAGTGAACTGCCAAAAAAATGCAGCTTGATTGCAAACATATAATCAATAAAAGCAAAAATACTTGCATTACGTAAAACAGTTCATTACTAAAAATATAAACAATATAACTGGACATTTTATTAAGTGTAATTACCATTTATACACATAAAAACCCTTATAAAAATATTTAAGCGCTATAAATATTGCGCATGCGCTTAATACAACACGTTTTGTATACAAAAAATTTCATGCGCGATATATAGTAAAAAAACTCTGGGTTTTATAGATCAGATTTTGACCACTATATAAAAAAAACTTTGTGCAGTGGTTTATTGTATACCGAGAAACCCTACCTAGTATACAGGATTTTGTGTGTGTGCAAGCATTTAATACACATTATTACATATTTGTAGTGAAAACAAAAAACAGTATATAAAAATACCTGGATACATTTATGTTGTAGAAAAAAATAGAATATCAAGAAAAAAATAAAAACCAACCCCATTAATTCTTTATAAATAGAGTAAAAAAAAGCAAATCAAGTTTAATAAACATGCAAAAATGCTATTAAGCGAGTTTTTTTTAAACAAGATATATGTTTGTTTTACGATTATATAAATAAAAATTTATCCTTTTGAACAAAAATCTACGATAAATATATAGAAAAAAAAAACTCATATTTTTCATTGAGTAAATCTATGCTGATTAAAGCTTTGATTGTACTCAGCTAATTCGTCATGAAGATAAATAAATTTGGGAATTAAAAAAGTCAACGATCAACATTTTTTTGCAAGAATTTATTGCTTTATTGATTTAAAAAAAGATAACACATGCAATTGAAATTACAGTCGTGTAATCTTAACCATAAAATAGCATTTTAAAACAGCATTAGAAATAAATAGATATACAGGAAAAATATGTAAAAAAATAAATGTGCAATATACACAATAAAAATGCAAATATAAGTTCTGTTCTATAAAATATTTTATAAAAAGAAAGGTTGAAGCTCAACATTTCGTATATTATTTTCAATATTTTTACTTTTAAGTATTACAATATAAAACAACTACAAGATTCAACTATGTTTCCTTTATAGGGTATTTTGGTTAACCGTTTATTTAAGTATTCTTTACTGAATAATGAATTAACACGCGTGGCGTATTTTGTATTTGTACTATCTGTATGCGACTTTTGATACCTTTTCAATGGAGAAATATGTTTTTAGCATCGAAAAAAAGATAACATTGCAGCAAGAAGTTTAAAACTAGGATACCCCAGTAAATGATAGCAATTTAGTTTAGCTTTGCTACATTAATTAAATTTTTTTTTGGGATTCAGAATAAGATTACAAAATTGCACGGGTTAAATTTTCTTGTCGTTGCCTATACTCATATTGCCAGAAAATCGTATTTTTTTATATGCAAGATATGGTATGGTGGCATTTTAAGAATGATAATTGCGCTAAAAACAAAAAGGGAGGTGTGAAAAACAACAAACTAAAGTGAACGTTGTAGAATATAAAAATGTAAAACAAACGTTAACTTCAATAATTACGATATATCTGTTTTTATTTTACGCGGATTTGTTGTTTTTCTGTCTTTTAGCTTTGCAGCTAAACATATTTGCGAACCTTTCAACCCTAGGCCAAACTTACTTAGTCATTTTTTTTAATTAATACAAAATCCAATAAAAAAAACATAATCTCATCGAGCAAAAATTAACCAAGGTTCATCACAAAAAGTAAAAAAGTAAAAACCATTTCTTTTGTTTACTAAATTTTGTCTAGTAAAGTTAGAAAATACTATATTTAAATACTTTAAATGCAACGGTACTATTTATTTCTCTCAATATATAGAAAACGAACTAAGACATTCATAAATTACTATAACTAAAAAAAAAAATTAAATTTAGTTAATGAGGGGAATTATTTGCCTTCAAAATACAAATTTAAAATTTTACAATGGTATGGCGCACTAAATAGCAACATCAGTATCTCAAAAATGCGTTACTAAGACCACAGTATAAAAAACAAAGTGTCCGGGTTATTCAGTTTTTCAGATTTTTATTTCAGAACTATATGCAAATATTCGAATACATAGACAACTAGATTATTTGATAACCCTGGATTCATAAAAATTCTATTTTTTGTTATTTGATGTAGTTTCGAAGACAGTTGACTATAATTTAGTTTTAACAGGGTGAACAATGCACATATTGTACACTTTTTCGAAGTGTCAAAGGCAATTGAAAAAATATTTAAACAAGTACGGTCGATCTTACAATAAATATTTCATAATATAAAAGTTGGTCAGCGTGTGTCTTGAAGTATTTTTTTATATAACTCCGATTTGTTTTAAACTAATTTTTATCGTAAAAAGACTAAAAAAATTAATTAGTGTAATACCGAACGTAAAAACTGCATGGTTGATGTGTTTTGCTTTGTGCATTTATTATAAAAATTGCATAATTGCGATTTTAATACATATTTTTTTCTTTAAAAAAAGAACGGTTGCATTTCGATCTAGAAATAGTGTAAGAAATGTGTTTTTTAGTCTCAGAAACATATATATGACCGATTAAACATTTTAAGCGGTATTTTAGTAAATTATATCGTAATCTCATGTTTTTATACATAATTTTTAAGTGCAAAGATTTTAAATATACGTTTCAATAGCCATATGTATAAAAATTGCAACATAAAAGCTCATCTATGGGCATAAGAAGGAGTAGTTTTTTTTAGAGTATTTATATCTACTTTTTTTGTATTGGGTTAGTTAGGTAAACACACATAAAACAAAATTACCATTTTTTTTGTGCTTAAAATAAAAATGTAAACGTAACTTTTTGTAAAGTTGCGTTTGCTAAAAAATAAATCCATGTATAAAATGTTCAAATAATTATATACGGTTTTTGTATTGTATAGTATATATTTCATATTTTTGTTTGTATCATTCTTTATATAAGTCAAAACTATTATTGATTTTTGCATGGTCATTAAATACAAAGTTATATTATTTAAATGTATTTTTTTACGCTTTCTTTTGTTTTTCCATTTGGTAAAGTTATGTTTTGCTATTTCTCTATCGCTAAGTTTGTATAAAACGTGTAAATTACACAAGCCGTAAGCATAAAAATATAATCATTTAAACCACAAACCTTATATAAAATAATGCATTTATATAAGTAACTTTAAACTTTTACAGGCCAATTGTACTAAACGCCTATACGCAAAAGCACGTTTGGACTCATTTTGGCCCGTCTCTAGTAGTCATTCAGTTTTTTAAAAATATGTGCAAGCAGATTTTGTTTGGTATTTTGTCTAATATATACTATGAGCTAGTAAAACGAGATCAATACTGACTTAAATGGCATGGTTAATGTTTTTATGTTCATCTGGTTTGTACAGAAAATCTTGCCGGGTGATTTTATTTTTTGTAACATTGATAAAATCGCCAAAAACAAATTGATTGGTTTGCTTATTCTATTCTATGCTATATATGTAAAGGTTACCAATAGATAAGTTGCAAAAATGAATTCATGTTGTAGTATAAAATGCAAGGCGAACAAGAATTTTCATTTTTATGTCATAATGGCAATGTCAGTGCTATTTTTCTTCCAAAAACTAACATGGTTTTAGTTTATTACGGGGCCTGACAAAAGCAACGTATGCAAAAAATACAGTTAAGAACTGTTACGTATAATAAATGTTTGCTATCCCTTATTTAATTTAAAATGTGTATTTCAGAAAAAGGCAAAAAAACGTTGCTGAAGAAAATAAAAAGCAATTTTATACTTTTTCATTGCCAGCAAAACATACAAAAAACAGTTCAAATAAGTTTTAGATGTATGTGTATTTTTTGTTTTAAAAATTTTTTTTTTATATTTTTTATACAGTCAAAAGTTTTTGGAACCACGCATAAAGGTCAAAATTTCAAAAAAAAATACAAGCATTTACAATTATAAAATTTAAAATTTATAAATTTTGGTATAAGTATATAAAAATACGCGTTTAAACGAGTAAAATCTTAGTCTGCATAACACGTAGCTATATGTCAGAGCATATGAGTAACAGAATAAACAATTCACTGAAACAACTTGTTTTCTCCCATGTTAAAACATACGAAAATAGGTAGAAAGTGAAATTAATACAAACAGATATATCTACTGCGTGTAATTCCAAAAACATTACATATAAAAAAAGAATGTTATAAGCATCTGAATTATAATTATACATAAAAATGTTTAAAAACGAAAAATTAACAACCAAATTATAAGTTTTTGCTAGAAATACCCAAAACTAAAATATTCAACTTAGACAAGCAGAGTATCAACGTAAACAATGAATTTTTATAGAAGTAGAAATGTATCTGTTTTAAACATAATAACTTTAAAAAAAAATATTGACATGCATAAAATAGAACTTGAATTTTAATGACATACAAAATCATATTTTTGATATTTTAATTAGTAAGCAGTTTTATGAGATTAATAATAAAACAATACAGTTATTTTTTTGTACCAAACCGTATAAAAAAAATATATTTTTTAATGCTAACAGAAATGATAGATAAAGCTGTATGTAAATATGCAAAATCATAAAAAAACAAGATATTGGCGTTTTTATTCTGTTTAATAAATTTTGTAGCTTTAAGTACATAAAACAAAATGAAAAGGCAGTATCACGACCTTTCGTTACGATAATTTTGTCTCAAGGATAAGGCCATTTTTTGTCTTGTGCACATTACCGCACCAAAAAAAAATTACGTTGTTTACGTTATATTTCTTTGAATTTACAAAAAAAAACCAGGGAAGGGTGGTTTTACCGCAAAATTTGTAACAAAAATACATTTACGAATTGACGACGGCTAACGTTGCAACGGGGATTTAGGTGCACTTATATACCCTTGATTACTCTAGCATTACATAAAACTGTCAATTTTGATTTTAGTTCACATAGTATTTCTAGTTGCCGGTAAATTATTTTATGTAGAAAAGCACGGTTAAGATACAGACGGATGTTTCGGTATCAAGGGACAGGGTTGAGCTTCCGCCTTAATCCTTTCCTTCATCCCACTCGACCTTATACCCCCTCGACCCTCTACCCTCGACCTCCCCCTGAAAAAAATTGTTATTTGCAGTATTTTTATTAACAAGCCATAATATAGGGTTATCACAATTTTTTTTTTTGTATCGTCTTTTCTTTTTGAAAGAATTTCGGATCCCAGCGTTGTCTTTAAATACTGTTTACTTGTAATTAAATACATGCATTTGTGCATCCAAGAGGAAAAAATTGATATAGATAACCAAAAAAAACCCGTTTTATAATGGCAAGATGTTAATGTACACTTTTAGGCTTTCATTGTGTTTTTTTTTATGCTCTTACTTTTTTGTTTTTATTTATTGGTTATTAAATAAAAAATTTTAACATAAAAAAAAAACTTTACGTTTATATGAATATGATTTTTTTTTTTGCAAATAAAAACGCCTTTCTAGCAGTTCGCAAATGCTCCAGGCGTATTTTTATACTTAAAAGCCTTTAGGCATTTTAAAAGAGGCTATAGTTATGTGTTATTTTTGTCATCTTCATCTCTAATACCCGATGTCATACGTAAAGCCTCTGATATAACGCATACCATCGCAAAAAAAAATTAAATTTTTTTTATAGCTAAAAAGTAATTAAAAGCAACTTTTTAAAGATCACAAAGTTTTTAAAAAAATAGAGCAACAGTGCCAGGCTCTTAAAATTACAGTTACATAGAAAGATGTCTATATAAAGGTATTGTATAAGTTTTTAAACAAAAGTTGCAAAAAAACTACATGTTAAATTCACATTTATATAACTAGTCAGCCATTAAATGCACTCCATTTTTCGAGATTTTTATATATATAACAATAAGTATTTAGTTTAAACTTTGATGACAGTGCTATTGTTTTTTTGATGTATAAAAAAAAATGTAAAAGCATAATCATATCTTTTTATAGATTGAACGGTTTTTGCCTACATAAGACCAAGTTAAAATATAAACCTATAGTTTATTTATATTTTAAACTTTTTTTACAACAGAAAGATTTACATATACTAAAAGCACACATTTTATATACTTTATTTTTTTTTGTATCTGTGAAATACGATTTTTGATAAATACTGGTTAAGATATCAAACAAAAACGCAAAATTTTTGTTTTATTCGCTTTTTTTACGATCAAATTTTGTGATTACTTATATAATATTTAAAAAGAAAAAACTTCGATAATATATACAATAAAAAAGCACGCGAAAAATTTTTGTTTTTTTGTCAGAAGCAAAGATATATATAAAGCAAAATAACAAATAGTTTTATGTAAACCAAAGCTACCCCACATGCAGTTATATCTTTTTAAACAGAAAATTTAATATAAAGTTAGTTTTATTTACTCAAAACTTTTTGTTTTTATTTAATAAAATTCAATGAACTTCCAAGGTAAAGTAAAAGACAAAACACATGTGAAATTATATTAGGGAAAATAAACATGAAAAAAAAACTCAGAATAGGATAGTAACAACAATAACTTAAAAAAAATTCGGGGATGTAATTTTCACAAAAAATGAAAATAAAAAAAATTTTGAAAAAAATTTGTTGACGTAATATATAGAAAAAATATGATATATATTGCTAAAAGGCGCATTTAGCGGATGTAATTGCAACTGATAGTCATACGTTTCTCATATGCTTATTCAACATATGGTGTTTAGTCATTTTTTGTATATATATGTAAGTTTTTAGATTCTAAACTGGTATATAAGTTAAACACAGATTATTTTTTTTGCGTTATTGTAAATGTTTATTTTTTATTTATATTGTCATATGGCTCTTTTTTTTGTCAAAAAATCTGCTTTTTTGCGTAAATGGGAACTCTATTTTCATGTTTTGTCTTGTTTTTCGTTTCAAACTATGCAAAACACATTAAGTTTTGATAACTCTTGGCATAAAAAGTAATTAAACTAAATTATTACAAGCAAAACGTGGATAAAAGGGAAAAGTCGGAGTTCGACTTCGTTTTTCTTTTTTGGAAGGTAGGGATGTTTTGAAGTAGGAATCATTGGAATTGAACTTTTGACTGCGGAATTTCGACTTTGGCAATAAAGATTCTTATTCTGTTGGTAAATGACAAATCTATTTAAACATACATTGAATATTGACGAAGATATCATCGTGTAGCAGATCGGCGAATCTCTACATATATATCATGATAAATCATGCTTTTCTTTTGTATTGTATGTTTTTAGTACATTTAACTGTATTAATGCCATATATAGTTATAAAAACAGTAATTTATCAACTAAAATTGTTTAGATTCTACTCCAACACAGAATAAATTTCTATTACGTAATGAAAGATAACTTACAGTTTAGAGTCTGCGTCTTACTGAGGCCCTTTTTTGTGCATAAAAGTGGTTTGGAATCGGAGTTGCAAAATAGGACACCAAACCCTTGCTAGATACTCTAAAAGGTGTCTAACCATTGAGAATTGTATACCTAATTTTTCTACATATTTTGTATTTAATTTTGCTCTTTGCGCTCTTTTTCATTTTTTTCTTTGATTAATTCGGTCTAGAATAGTACCGTAGCTAGAAAAATTTGTGCTGCAGGTAATATATTACACTGATCTGGCTTTTCTTTTTATTATAATAAGCACTGTACAAATATGTCCCTTTTTTAAGCTTTTTTATTACAAAGATCCCAGCGGACACAAAAGTAAAAATATGCGAGTATCTTTTTTTGCGGCCTATACAGTCAACCTGTTATTGAGTGACATTTTCTTGTAATCGATCGTTTACATTTATCCTTAATTTGAGGCATGAATTTTTTAATGTGAACATTTACAATTTTTTACCTGTACAAATTATAACGAATTCACAAATATATATTTTCTTATTTACAAAATAGTATTTATCTACACTTTAACATTTTAAAACAATATATTACACAAAAAAAAACAACGATTTTGTAGCAATTTTACGTACAAACAATCTATGCAATCGATTCGATGGTTTCCAAAAAATTTAAATGGTAATGGTACATTGGACTCTAATGTGAGCATTGCACAAAACTCGCACCAAGGTGTTCACATAAGAGGTGGATGAATGTTAGGATATTTCGCATATCAAAGCCCCTAGTTTAACGTAATAAAAAAATGGAAGGTTTGCAATTAACATCCATATGTCAAGTATGTTGGTAATGAACTTTCGAGTTTCGCTTTGCAGTATTAAGCCTCGAACTGCAAGTATTAAATACGAAACGCGTGGCTCATACTTGCAAACTCGAGCCAACGGAGAATGAAAAAACCTACACGAAAATACAAAAAACATTGTATTAGAGCAATACAGATTTCAAAAGTTAACATATACTGTAAAACAAGCTCTTTTTAGTTGTATTTTTTATAAATAAAAAAACTACTGATTTACACAGTGTGCAAAAAAAATACGAAAAAAACACCACATATGCAAATTCATGAATTGTTATAAAATACATTTACATAAAAAACAACTATTTTTTGTATTTTTTACCTTTAAAAAAACGTTTACGGCAAGAATGTCTACACTACAACAAAAAAATATGTAAAAATGTAGTTGTTGCAGTCATTTGAATACTTTACAAAATAATTTTTGTTTTTAGAAAATTTATTTTCAACGATCACATTTTACAGCCGGATCAAATTATCAACGGATAAAATCTACTGTCACATGCAAAAACAGATTGTTTTTACTTACCTTTTTTAAACTATTTTTTTGTAAAGCTATTTGCTTTTAGATTGTAAGTATTTATTTTAAGTTGCAGCTTTGTATGTTGTTATAAATACCGAAAAAAAAGGATGTTAAAATGTATTTCAGAAGCGCAGTCTGAAAAGGGGTAGATAAAAGGGGTTAGCTGTACGTCTTCCTTAAGAACAATGTTAACGGTGGAATTTCAAGGGGGGTCTTTTGTGCGGAAATTTTTGTTTTTTATAGCAGTAAAGTAAAAATATTTAAATGAATTTTTTTATAACAAAAAAAAATAGAATTAAATTTATTATTTCTGAATTTTTATTATATAAAAATAGTCACTTACCTATTTTATTTATACTAGTAAAGTCAATTATATTATGCGAAAAATATCATACAGGCGTATTTTAACTATCCGAAAAATTTATTTGTTAATAATTCTTACCCTTCATTTTTTTATACGTTTTGCTAGTTTACATCAAGTAAATGAACAAAAAATATTTTATATGCGGTTTTACTGCCTACAGAAGTTTTATATAGTAAAGCAACTTGTATATAGTATTTTTTTGTTGGCAAGATTCATAGGCTTTTTACCTATAGATAAAATAAAAACCTAAAAAGTAAATATATAAAGGTTAAATGCAGCAAACGTGCGAATATAAATCAAAATGCATACAATTGCAAAGTGTAATAAAAAAAAACAAAATTTTGTTAATTTATACTGTTATCCAGCAGTTTTTTCTATGATAATGTTTATCATATATAAAATTTTGGACATGCTTTTTGTTTACAACTACTTAAAGGGTATACATTGCGCCTCAGTTTGTTTCAAAAGCACTTACTGTTCCATGGCAGTAAAATTAGTTGGCTACGTCGCTGATGTACACTCCAAAAAAGTTTTTACGCGTTTAGTTGTAAGATTCTAGTCTTGTGCGCTACATGTTTACTATGATTCAGTGTGCTTACTTAAAATGCAAAATTTACAAATTCTGTGTGTATAAATAAACTATACAGAGTAGCTTGCAATAGCATGCGCTTTCTATAAACAACTGTATAACCGAAAAAAATTATAAAAATAGTGGTTGCCTTTAAAATATTTTTAGGTGTAATAAAAAGTTGTTGCTGTTGGTATTTTGCGCATAGAACTGTAATATCATAAGCATATCTGCCAATTAAAAGAATTTATATTATTTTTCTAATAAAATTTCTTGCCCCAAAAGCGATGTGTCACAAAAAAAACACTAAATATGTTATCGGTAAAAAAAAAAAAAACATTTATACACAAGAAATACTGCGTAAAATTTTACATTTAAGTTTAAATTGTAAAAGATGCAATTCTAAGTTTTAATAAGTGGTTTAAAGCAAAAAAAAAAACTGTTTAAAATGCAATAACGTCGTGTTTTTGCAAATTATTTTTATAAAAAACATTTACGCAAGATTCAAATTGTACATAAACGTTTTTTGAAATACCTTGTTTTATATTAAATGTTTTTTTATCGGAAAAAACATATAAGTGCGTACCTCAGAGCAAAGAAAAAATATTTGTATATCATTACTAATTTTTCCCAAAGCTAGTTTTTTTTTTATAATTTCAAACTAGGGTCGAATGACAAAACGGTTCGGGGATTTTGTTTTTCTGACCCTAATTTTTGACCAGTATTTAAACACAAATATAATAATAGGCAGTTTTTGTGTACTAAAATTGTTTTTGCACATAACGGCCCGTGAATGCATAGTAAAAAGCTTTTTGCAGCACATTTTTTTCTAAAATAGTCTAGAAAACTGTTTTTTACCGAAACAAAAGACTTCAGGCACTTGCGTTAAATTTTTTGAATACTAGGTTACGCTTACGCAGCAATATTTTGGTTTTTTTTGTTATTTAATTCTTACAACCCGAATCTAGCGGGCGTGTTTTTAAATAACAGACAAAACCAAAAATGCCGTATCATGGTTTTTTTCATGTAAAATGAATGTTTAAAAATATGCAAAGAAATGTTGTCACGTATAAAAATTGTCTTTTCACTAATTAAACACACTAAAAATAATTACATCATGTCAATTTTGGTCGCTGTATAAAGAACAGTTAACTTTTTTTAATGACAGAATACAAAATTATTTACATATGAATACAAGCTTTTTAAGGGGAAAAAATATATTGCAGAAACCATTTGTTCCCGTTTTTTTATTATTACTTATAGTTGATACATTTTTGTTTCTTTTAGAAAAAAACTGCTAGCATAGCATTTTCGCAGAATAAAAAAAGTCATACTGCCGTTATATTTTTATTTTACTGCTTTAGCGCTAATAATGTATTAATAGATTAATTAAAAATATTTTTCGAATTTTTTTTTGTATTCTAACACACCGGGAATTTCTACTTAAGTTTTTTTTGGCTATTTATTAGTACAATTAAAAGAATACCGTATTCTAGATTAAAAAACCTCATTTTTTTGCTTTAATTGCCGCAAACTACTTTATACATGCTTATCCTACAAAAAACAAATCACATAAGACAGTAAGGATTCATTATAAAAAAAGGCGTTAAATCATTTCTTAAAGTTCATTAATTACAAAATCGCTTAAGAAAAGTAAATATATATAAATTTTAATGAAAAACGTTAATTCGGCTTTCCTGAAATCGTCAACTTGCACAAATCTCTCATATTCATAAAAGTTTTCGAAATTTTGTTTTGTGCAAGTTTACAAATACCGACATATGCAACAGCGATGTGCAACTAATTTTACATCCTATACGTTTTTTATGGTATAAATTATATCTAGTGTTCTTAAACACCCTGTTAGAACTTTTTAATATACAATGTGTCTAGAACACATGTATAAGGTCATACCAACGCACTTGAAAATAGTTTTGATAGTGATACATGTTTTTATACCTAAAAAAAGTAGTTGCTGCAGAATATATTGTATACTCTATCTTTTAAAATTCTGCAAGTCTTTATTTGTATTTCCAAAAATATAATTTTCTGTACAACAGAAAACTCTTGCACATAAAACAAAGGCGAATTACTACGCTTATTGCATGAAATATTTCGGCGATGGGCTAAGCTATTTTTTTGACAATTAATATACTTTAAGACCGAAAAAGTACTTAAAAACAATTTTGAATTTACCCATACAGTATTTTCATAATCGGCGGCTAAATTTGATTCAAAAAAATTCCTGCAGTGGTTAATTTCTTTTTGTTCGTTTTAAGGCAGTAATTGTATACAACGGATGCAAACAAACACAAAAAAAAATAAAAATAAAAAATAAAAATTTTTATAGATATTAAATAATTATTAAGGCACTTATCAGGTTCAATGGCAACAATTGTTGTTCACTAGAGTTATTTTGTACAATGAACAATTTAATTGTTGAGTAAGTATATTTCGGTATTGTATTTTTAAATTATAAGAGTTTGGTACGGTTGTTTGTCTTGAAAAAAAGTTGTTGCTAGTTGCCTGGGGCTACAAAAATTCTTAGATATTTAATGTTTTTTTTGCATTTTAATGTATAAGTAAAAGTCATTTTTACGTTTAAAATCGGATGATACAAAATAAGTCTTTTGAAATACATTGAACAAGGCCGCTTTTAACTTGACGTAAGTGATGCAAGTGCAACAATACGCCTATCAGCTCGTGACACCTATTATAGAATAATAAGTGTACAACAAAAAAATTATATCCATAAAAACCTTGTATAAATTTCATATGTAAAGTTATACATATACCGTATTTACGCTAGAAAGACAAAAATTTGTTAATATTCTACCTAGTAATAGATGAAAGTGTCAAGAAAAGGATATTCCAATGCACAAAAGAAAAAGAAAAAATTACAGGAACAAATACGGAACATTTATAATGATGTTAAAATTGCAGATCTACAACAGGCTACACCCACAATGATTGCAAAATAGTGTAAAAACTGTATACTTTTTATTGTTTTCACTAGTTCAGCTATATCTTTTAATGCTGGTCGTACGCCAGAATTTTGGTTTTTTAAAATCCCGATCTAAGTTTTTATGTAAGAAACAACATGGCTGAAATAAACCGGGATGTTTTAGATAAATCTAAAAAATTAGATGAGATGTTCTCTGAATTATGCATTTATAACAACCAAATATGTATTAAAGTTTCTAAGATACCCTTAACTCGGTAAAAAGAGAAAGACATGAGGCGTTGAATTTAAACCCGGAGAGATTGCAAAGAAAAAAATTAAGCTACAGACAAGCTAAAAAATATTGTACATGAGTATCCGTATATTGAGTTCAAAAATATGGATCTAACTGGTTTGAGGAGACACCAGGAGAAAAAAATGCTCAAATTCTATAAAAAAAAATTACAGGGCACAGTTTTTTGGCCCGGTGTAAAAACCGATACACATTTATGTTTTAAAAAATCCGGCTTTCGGTTTGTCCGGTTTAAGTACCGGTTCATCGGCTTTCCGGGCGCATAAAATGTATATGAAATGCGATAAAATTTTCACAATTTTACCTCGCTTTTTTTTAGTTTTTTTCTTTTAAAGAAAAAAATTATACACTCGAACTTTTCGATTTTGATTTTTTAAAATAAAAAATTGTATATTTGTAACAAAAAATCTGCTGATACATTGCATATATATAAAGAAAAAGATCTCTGTATGATTGTTTACAAACTTTATTTACATTACATTGACGTTATTAGAAAACATTTAAAATGCATTTCAAAAAAGCTAATACGTTATCTGTATCATAAAAATGTCTCGAAATATATCAGTACGGCAGACAAAAATTAAATAATTGGCAAAAATGTGGTCATGCTAGACAAATTCATACACCTTTGGACTTTTTTAAATTTTGTCCTATTAGTATTTTTTATGCAAATGTTTTGTCGCTTAAATGTATGAAGCAATTATTTGCATTTCTTTTTCTGTCCATAAAAACACGGAAAATTTAAAAAAAAACGTATTAGTGGATGAATAGCAGACAAGGAAGACTTACAGGTTACTTTTTTTATATTTTGAGGCGCAAAAAGATACAAAAAGGTATTTTATGGTTTTTAAAGCAATTTTAAACTTTAAGTTCCGTATTTAAAATCATTAAGTCAAACGAAAAGATGTATCTTTGCAAGTCATATAAGAATCGATAACTGTGTCAAATCTTAGATAATAAATTATTTTCTGAGGTACTTAAAGTGATAAATATTATTGAAAAATTGTAAGTGAAAAAAGCATTACTGTTGACTTAAAAAAGAACCCAAAATTTAGTTCGATAAAAAAAAATAATTATTTTATATTTACTTTCTTTTTCTTTATCACCCGTAGTATGAGGAGTTTTAATACTCTTATGTCTCTTTAATAGTAAAAAAATAGAGATTACTAATACGGACAATGCCTTTTAAATAAAAACTATGGTATTTTGCAAGTTAAAATATATGTTTTATTCCTAAATATATATATAAACAATACTTTATGGTACTATAATAAAAGAAATATGAATGTAAAATTGCAACGAGGTTACATGTGGACCATTTTGTTCACTTATTAAGGTGTTCTAATAAGGTCGTATGCTGTCTAAAAGTACATATGCAATTTTTGATCTGGCCAGAAAATAGTGTAAAAAAAGCATTTTTTTTAATTTTAAGTTTAACAAATTTAAAAGTATTTTTTTGGTTTCCGTAAACCTTTTTGCTAATATGTGTAGCTTTACCGTTTTCTGTTGCTTTTTTTTGCACCCTGGCAGGGGCGGATTAAGGGGGAGGGGGGGGGGGGCACTGGGGGCATGTGCCCCCGGGCCCCCAGCTCAGGGGGCCCCAAAAATAAAAAAATTGATTTTGTACAAA
>JAQFYM010001931.1:0-27469 GCA_034694785.1 Agrenia bidenticulata | reverse complement strand
CAGAAGCCAGCCACGCAAGAAAACTTCTATCCTTAGAAATATCAGCTTCACGAGCTTCAGCTCCACCAGCTTCAGCTCCACCAGCTTCAGCTCCACCAGCTTCACCGCCGTCATGGAGCATGAACGGTCCTCTAATTGGAGTAGCACGCTTGTTGGTCACGATTTTTTTCTCAGTTGAAGCCAAACAATTGCTGATTATGCTACCAGTTACATTTCCTTTCTTCTTTGAAGCTAGGTTTACACGAACATCTCCTGGCGTTCGAGGCATGCAGCTGACAGATGTGTCAGAATCATTTCTAAGCTCTGGATTATATCGAGATTCGTCTACCAACTTTCGTTCAAGAAAGCATTCGACTATCCATTCCGCAGTAACAACAGGTGTTCCCCATTTTTTGGCTGCTCGAAATTTTTCATTGTCTTTAATTGGACAAATCAGATGGGTAGTGCGCTGAGCAGTGCTATTTTTTGTCACCTTTCTTGCAAAAACCTCTTGGTAGCTGTACATAATAACAAAGCATTATGAACTGTTTAGTAGAAAAATATTTTAAAGGGTTAAATTTCCTTACAGTCCACCCATAGATGTAACTAATTTAGAAAGGTATTCTTTCTCAGGGTTTGAGTAGTGGCTAACGGCTACAACAATGCTAGTCATGATAGTACTCATTCCGTCAAAAGCTGATAGAGGCTTGTAATGGTACGATTCAGGGATATCGAATGAATTTTTTTCAATACAATCCACCTTAAAAATAATCAACAATCAACAAATAATATTAGTAAAATAACCTTCAAGAAAATTTGTTCAGTAAAATCCGAAAAATGAGAAACGTACCACCCACTGCTTCGTGAAACATTTTAATGACGATTTCATCGGAAAAGCTGCATAGATAGGCGATAGAATCAGAATGGAGAAACTATCGTCCACAATTTCGCCATTATTATCCTCGATCAATTGCTCTATATCCAACTTCTCCTCAATGTTATCAAGAATTACTTTCATTCGTCTTCCAGTAAACGGGTAGACAGATTCGCTTTCCATAGAACTTCCAAAGTCTGTAGGATCCGGAGTCCCATCTTCGCCATCCTGACTGATCAGTTGGGAGTTAATGTTTGCTACCTTATTAGAGGAAGGGTGATTTTGACTGTTCGACATAGTAACTTCTTTTAAATGTGGCCTGGTAACAGCAAGTTCAAGATTTCCAACTTCTTCAAGAGCATCAATCGTTGGGGGGAAATTTGGTCCTCTTGAAGTTTCGCCCTTTTCTGCAACAATCCTACTATCTGTATCTTTGGGCTTTACTACCTTCCGAGCTTCTTGTTTGCTATTTTGTCTTTCTACTAAATCACTAATTTCATTACGAATACAAGTTTTTTCGTGTTCCTTGCTGAGCTCTCTGTAAGGTTTCTTTGCCGTGGTAGATTTAGGAGAAATGTCGAATGTAAAACCTTCTTCATCTGCTATGTTTCCATTTTTTGCTGATTCAACAAGCCAATCAACCGTGATGACATGAGGCCTTGAATTCAGTAAATATTTTATTATTGATTTCAATATTTAATAGACATATTATACGGTGAAGGTCGATTTATAATACCGTGGATCAAGACTCCTGAGAACTTCCAGCTCAGGCTCAGGTATTCTTTTTTCAGTGACGAGAAAATGGGTGACGTTTTCGTTTAAGCGACCCAGGCACACTGCGGCGGAGGCACTTAACAATTTCCTAAAAACTTCTGATTTTTGAGATCCGCTAATGTATATCTAAAAATAAACCGCAAAAATAAACCCGATAAGACATTAAACTTTGAGGCCGTTTTTTAGGCTTTAAAACAAAGATTTTTTTTCTCTCGTGATTTTTTAAGATTAATTTATGTAACTGTGAATTAGCAATGTAAATATCCATTACTGGTACTTACTTTGCATCCGTCCAGATAAGGACCATGTTTGACTGCTTTTTTAAGAACATTTAGATCTTGTTCACTAAGCTGGATCTGAGAATCACTTTTGGCTGTTGCCAAAGTTAGATCTTCAAGACAATGATTTATGTTGGGAAATGGAATATTGCTGATCACGCTAAAGTTGATTTCATCGAGAGGAACAATGATTGAATTTTTCGGAGTTGAAGCTTTAACCACATGAGCTACAACCATAAAGTCTTTAACAGGTAGCACATGTCCTGCAGATTTGGAGGCTTCAACCCAGTCTGGACTTACACATGGTATATTCCACAGCTGAGAATAGTGAAACTTATCTCCTTCACCCTTTGCCGCAACAAGTACATTAGTCTTATAACGAATTAATTCTCCCGTACACGTACCACCTATTTGAAAGGAATTTAATCAGATTGGTTTGAAAATATCAAAAGATTATCGACGATAATAAACAAATACCATGTACCATTTGTTTCAATAGCGTTTTTAAGAGCCTTTTTCATATCCAAAGAAATTTGTGACAAACATACAGTCAACTTGTGAAATACTGGACATGTGTACTTCACATATTCTGAATTGGTGGCATGGAGTAGATCCATTTGACAGTTATCCCAAACAGCATCCACCCACTTAGTTGTCATAACCGGTATTCCATGTGCATAAGCTACTGTGCATTTTACCCGAAGAATATCGTCCGTCACTACATGGGTAACTGATTGAGTAAATACAGACGTGACATAACCATTCATTCGCTTAATTTTCACCTCAAGGGCTACCTACACATGCAACAAAAACAAACTTTTATAAAGGACAACAAAAACCGTATAATTAATACATATTCAAACTACCAGAACAAAACGAACCTTTTCGGCGGCGTTAGAAATACCACTGAGAGTTACCACCATTCCCCGCATACTCAAGGTAAACGGAGCAAACCCTTGTGATACGATACCAATATCTTCATTAGACTCTGTACATTTAAGAGCATACCTGATGCACTGTGGACCAACAATTCTGAAAATAATCACATATGTTAATAACGATCGTCATGTGTACCATGGGACTAAATATGTACTTTTAGTGGACAACTGTCTGGAGCGATTGTGTCTATACATACAGACAACAGGGTTCATAGAAAATACTCAGAATATCTTACTCAAATGTCAGATTTGCTTTTCGGCATTCTTCTAAACGATTGAATGCTGGACCATCAAAGGGGGACAGGACGAATATATTTCTAGGCTGCGGCTCCAACTCCAGACATTGTTCCTCTGTAATCCATTTGCATCTTAAATGGTGGTCCTGGCACAACTATTTAAAAATATCAGTACCATTATTATACCTCTGCCATAACATAATATAATCGTGTTCATGTACGCAATTACCACAATAGCTGTAGCTAAGTTAGGATCACACGTAGCTTCAGATGTTCCACGAGGTAGCACAAAATAAACTGTAAAGCCACTACTGTTATCTCTATCCTCTAATTGCGAGTACTGGGAGAGGAAACTGGGTTGCTCGAAACCAGCCGCAGATTCATTCTCCGATGATGTCGACGAGATATCTCTGCGTTTCAAAACTCTGAGGGAAGTTGTTGTGGTTCGGGCTGTCGTGGAAGTCTTTCCAGCTCCTCTACCACCCTTTCTTGTTTTTGTTGGCATCTCCAACTCTGGAGATGAATCAGTTGCGGTGTATTTCTTGACCTGTAACCTGTTTAAAATGCAAGTGTGATGTGAGGAATTAAGTCAGAGAACGAACACAAGACAACAATTTGTCCTTTGCCTTCAAAATGCTTTAGTCAACTAGCCAGTAGGTTAAAAATGTGGATTTATATTTTGTAATAAATAATTTAGTATGTTTAAAATCTTCCACGACCACAACTATTACAACTGGACTTTACTGGACTGCTGTGGAACAGTGGAGTGGACTGAGTGGACTTAACAGTGGAAGTTGCTATTTCTCGAGAGAGAAACCCGCCTTTTCAACGGTCAACAAACGGATCTTAAGCAAGTCACGTTGTACTCCGCACCTAGATTCAACTTATTCTATTTGACTGTAAATGTAAATCCTGATAAAAAGCTGTCACGTTGGAACTTTTTTTGGAAATATTAATATTCCCTCAAAATCCTTATATAATACATCCAAATATCATCAGAACATAAAAAAGTTTCACTATCAAAGGATCATTGTGTGTTTTAAGAAGGAAGGGAAGGAATTGAGGGATCTTCAGAGTGTTTTAAAGCTAACGTATTTGAACATTTTAAGGTGGGTAGATTTCGGTTTGTTGCGTTGACTTACTTTTGATAGTACATATTGCTTGTAAGTTGTATTTCTTTAGCATACTCTGATTCCTTGCACCCTGAATTATACTTATTTTGATCATTTCAATTAAAACCCGTTTTTGGATATATGTTGCAGGAAGACAGGAACAAGGTGAACTGAATTTGAAGAGTTTATGAACTGCTGATAATTTAGCCACTTGGGATATGTCAAGAAGAGGTAACCACCAAGGTGCATCCCCTAGTGGAGGCTACCCAATGGCCGGTTACTCTACCGGTGGTCCTGGAGGAGAGTTTTCGTTATCATTTGGAGCTACAGATGACCAGAATTTCGAATCCTTCGATTACGGCTCCCCTGCTGCATCTGTATCACCTTCTGCTGGATCATTTTATAACCCTGCTGCAGCTAGCAGCAGCAGTCAAGGATATGCATCAGGTATACATTATGTTTTGTGTAAACGTTTAAAAACAGCCCAGTGGACTTAAATAAATTAAACTATTTGTAGGTGGACAACCAGCATACTTTGTACCGCAATCGGTCCCAGTGGCACCGGGAGAACCTTCAGAGTTCGATGCAAACTTTGAGAATGAGCCACCTCTGCTTGAGGAACTTGGAATAAACCCATATCACATTATGGAGAAAACCCGTTCCGTGCTTAATCCTTTGAGGACCACTGATGCCAATATTCTTCAAGATACGGACCTAGCCGGTCCCGTCGTATTTTGTATCCTTTTCGGGTTCATTCTTCTTCTTTCAGGAAAAGTTCAGTTTGGATACATTTATGGAATCGGAGTTATTGGTTGTGTATCTATGTACTTCCTGTTAAACATGATGAGTGTATCTGGGGTGTCTTTGGGAGTGGTTGTTTCAGTTTTAGGATACTGTCTTCTTCCTATGGTGGGGCTGGCAGGAGCGAATTTATTGTTTTCACTCCAAGGGGTGGTAGGTAGTGTCTTGACTTTGTTTTCAGTTGTATGGTGTAGCATTTCTGCCTCGATGTTATTTGTAACGGCATTGAATATGCAAAAACAGCAACCGTTGGTAGCATATCCCTGTGCCCTTGTTTATGGGGTCTTCGCGTTGCTTGCTGTTTTCTGAAGCAAGTTCTGAATTACTTGTTAGCAATTACCCATAAATTTTGAACTCATCAAGCCTGACCCCATCGTCCCTTAGACAATTATCAAAGGTAATATAACTGATCTATTGAAAAGGAAACAAATTGTAATAAAACTTTATCTTCATGGATTTTTCGTCAACTTCAGTTTGCATTATTTGTAGTATTTGATTAGAATGAAATATTAACTAATTTATCCATTCGCTACGAGTTTTCTCCAACTTATTGTTTACCTTATGAATAATCCACGTTATATTCTCAAAGCGAGCAACAGTCGATATTTAATAAGCAATCTGTCAAAAATCACTAAGTCTCAAAGATCAAGAAATAAATATATTCTAATATTTCCAATACCCACTACGCAGCCGAAAATTCAAATCACTCTATTAACTTTCTATTTCAACTCTACGCAGTAAGAGCTACTTCAAACTAGTTCTTAATTCTTCTCACACTTCTCAGTCTCAAGCCTTTAGCCTCTTCGTCCATGATTACCAATTACCATTGCAGTCAGGGTGTTCTCAGGAAGCCTATAGTGAGAAAATAAAAGAGAAAAGTTTCTTGAAAGAAAAAAACTTGCCTTTTTGTTCCTGGAGAATTAATGAAGTTTTGGAGAACTCTCAAAGAATCAAAGAAGCAAAATTAAGAAAGTAAATCAGCCTTCGGTGGAAAGAGGAGGAAAGCGGGTCGGAGGGATATACATAGATAGATTCAGATACCTAAGCTACATTTGTACTATAAGGAAAGCCTAAAGTGATTGTGACATGTTGAGTCTCTAAAAAATAAGTAAGAGTCTAAAAAGAATGGAATTATTTCTCATTTGAACAAGTACTTCTAAGAATAAGATCCTCGAGGAGAGAGAATCCTCCAAAAGTTCTAACGCTTATTACTACTGTCTATAAAAATATATAGATATTCGTGACCTCATTTAGTACTACAATACCTTCCTCTTGTCTGTAGGTAAGTGAAAAGCTATATAAGGAAAGATCTGTCTTATTCCACCTATTCTCACTTTTTCCATTCTACTCACTCAACAGCCTCACATCTCACATATTGACGGAGAAAAGTCTTTGGGCAATCTGGAGAAAGTAAAAGAAAGAAAGCGGGTGGATGTTTTTTGATGGAGGAAACTTTTTGATGAAAGGAGGAGGATTCCCATTCCATCTTGGAGGCTGTAGCATCAGCATCTAGAGTCTCGAACCTTCGTCCGTCAATGCCTTATTGTAGGCACATATACAGCTGTGTCGAAACTAAGAGGGGAAAACTAGAGTAAGATACGTTGGCAATTGGAAGGAGAGGATGTTATCAAACTTAATGAGATAGGATGAAGGTACTTACGAGAAGAAAAGATGAATAAGCCTTCAGGGAGGAATAATGACAAAAATGAATAAAAGGGAGAAAAACTAGAAACTGGTCTGGTTTGATGGTGGATGTGTTCTTTTCACTCCAGTCCCAGAGAAGAGCTGGGTTGGCCATTTGATCTCGAACACACAAAGCTTGGGAGTCTTTGGGAACTTTTGGTATATGAACTAAAGTAAAAGTAGGAAAGTAAAGAAGTAGAAAGCTGGAGAAGTGAGTTCTCTCCAAAAGCATACAAGAGATATATATAAAAGCTATCAAGTGTATGGAGATATTATTTTATATATGAGCATGTATTTCTTTCTCTTAATAATCTCTCAAGAGACAAGTAGACCCAACCAAGGGAAAAGAGTTACAGAGAAAACACACAAAGAGTTGATAGTCTTTGATAGAAAGGAAATTGAAGAATCGTTCGGAAATGATGTGAAGTTGTCCGAGTGTGAAAAATCACGCAGTCAGTCAAGAGATGAGGAAACTTCCTGCTTCACCGAGTAGAAAATACACCACCGAGCCACGGACGATTGATAGATAGAAAATTATTTTTTATCATTATTCTCATCTTATTCTCCTTTCTATAGATTAGGGAATACTTATAGTTGAACCTTAATAGTTTTACTTAGAACGTCATTCAAGGCCTCCAAGTCGGTTCTATAGCAAAACAAAAAAAATACATTTTACACGAGATTACAGCATAAAACAGGCTTTTTTGCAGTTGAGAAAGTTATAAGAGGTTTTAAAGGAAAGTTTCAACTGATTTTTTTTCACAATTCTCTTGACTTTGTTTAAACTCACAAGGGTTCAGATTCTTGCTTATTTCCTATAAGATGTCTAAGTATGATTAACTTGTAATTGTGATACCACTATATCCAACTCACATGTGTATAACATAATCTGTGACATTTTTTCCCCCAACCCGCATAATTTTTCACTCCCAAGTTACTATGAATGTGAATCCTCCTGTGACAAAGATGAAGTCTCCGAAAGGAATTTGTTTGTCACTGAAATTTAGCAAGGAGCCCAATCCGACAGTTCATCTCTAATAGATCCTCTCATCCGTCCCATTATCTATTGGAAGGAAGATGAAAGGTTCGGCTATATTTTTGGGCAAAGGGAAAGTAAATAACTTTGAGGTTGTGTATAGATTTGGAACTGGGAGACAAGCTCAGTATTAGACTACGATAGGGCCGTATCATCCTAATGCCATGATGATCTTGCCTAAATCTAATAATTTGTCAAATCTGTCAAATATCAATTGAACAAATTCAGGATTGAGAGCTTGTGGGCTCCCCTTGTACGTCTCTGAATTTGCCATTGTTGAACTACCACTAGAAGTGTGTGAGGACAGAGAAACTAAAAGGTAAAATGACTGAGTGAACAATCACAGCAAGGAATCCCTGATTTTTCCTCTGATTTATTTGCCTAGGGTTTGCATTTCTGATCTTAGTACCTACTCACCACCTTATTTTTACAAAGGATTCAGTGAGTTCAGTCGTCTTATGTAGGTCTGGGTATATATGTCTGGGATTTGAAATATAATTTATTTGTGTCTCTGAAATAGAGAGATTGCCCCATATGGAAAACTGATATCCTTCCTCACTACAAATAGAGATTGAATCGTACCAAGGGCCTTAAGTTATATAAAATACAAAAAAACATTATAATAATAGGGTTGAACGATTACCCCCTGTCTCCCGTCTCTTATGTCAATATTTAAGTGGAATTTCCAAAGGAAAGTAGAGGGGAAAGAAAGAGTGCTTTTCAACACGACAGCCAGCCCACCAAAGAAGAAGGGCTGAATGACACCCACAATAAATAAACCCGTCCCTATGTCATCCCATCGACCATGTTCAGATTTAGCAGTAAGTGCTTATACAGGGATGTGTGGCAAGGACTTGAATGAACTTAGAACTTGTAACAACTAGCAAGAATTTACCAGCAACTTGGTTAATTAAAAGATTTGAAACTCGAAATTGAAATGCTGAAAAGGCCGTGTGATTCAGAGCTGAAGAAGTGGTTTAATTTTGTTAAATGCACAAAGCTCTGAGACAGTGATTCTGGGTAGCCGGGATTGGAGTTGTGAT
Organism: Agrenia bidenticulata; assembly: GCA_034694785.1. Taxonomy (NCBI): domain Eukaryota; kingdom Metazoa; phylum Arthropoda; class Collembola; order Entomobryomorpha; family Isotomidae; genus Agrenia; species Agrenia bidenticulata. The sequence continues at coordinate 18,715 of JAQFYM010001931.1, read as the reverse complement.
TGTACATGGAATAACATGTAAAACAATGGCATCTACACAGCCCATCTTATATACTTGTGCTCATAAAAATTCCCAGCATCTTGAATAAAGGCTCCTTTGGCTTATCGTAATATTTGTATTTCATTACTATGCAAAACACGCTTATTTTTGAAGCAATTAGGAAGCTAATGATTAATATTCAGAACTTGGAGGAGCTCGGGATCTTTCCCTAGAAACAATACACTTGGGGCAATGCTATGCCATGATTGTAGTTTCTGAAGGTTTTTCTCCGTACTTCTATACCCCGGGATATACCTAGATACAACATGTAGAATATAATGTATAATACCTTATATATATATATATATTTCTGTAGTCAACCATATAGTTTTATAAAACAGAGTAAGTGGGCTGTGGATAAGTTATCTGACCGCAAAAGCAAAAGTACATCTTGAGGAGAAAGCATGACTACATGTGAAGCAATAAAAACTAAGAGGACCGAGGAAAAGACGTAAAAAATCGCATCAACTTTCAGCTCACTAAGTTTTTGACAAGGGTCACTTTATTCCCGTGCAGTAGCCTTGTTCTCCATGAGAGTCTTGAGGTCGGGGAAAATGATCTGTCTGTAAGTTGTGTTGTCGTAAAGTATGGGGATTTACCCGGGCTCAGCACCACATTATATCGGTTGATGTGAAGAAACTAAAGTAAAAAGTACACGAGGCTCCAGATGCTAAAAACCTTATAAAAAAGTATTCCTATAGACAAGACGTCAATAGCCCACGTCTAGGAATTTACTAAAGAGTCCAGACTTGATCTTTAGAATTCTACCCTGGCCTCAGTATTATCTCAATAATATCCGCTCCATCGCTTCTTACTTTCATCAAGGTCGATTTTTCTATGAAACTGGATGTCCCTTGCATTATCTAAGATGTATTATGTGTCAATGCTACCTGAATATTTAGTTCTGGTTGGTCACATAAGTTTTCAGAATAGCTTGTAGTTGCAGTTGTAACCCGATTTTTCCAGGTCGGAACAATATCGATATCATAAGCAACATGTTATTCAGTCTCCACTTCCGGGACATGTTACCGTTAGTTCTAGGAAGCAATGGGACCCTGACTTGTCTGTGTAGGAACAGCGCTCTTTCACTGCGGAATCAATCAAAACTGACCGAAGAAGAATCGCCGTGTTACCCTTAAAGTTCCAGTTCTGTCTCGACAACCCAATTATGGGTATATAGCTGGCATAGCTTTATTGTTCCTGGCGGAGGATGAAGTAAGAAGAAAATGCCATTAGAAACTTGGAACTTGTTAAGGATGAGTTGAATGAAGTGGTAGTGGGGACGGTGAAGTAAAGAAAGAAATGACAGAGCGGTTCACAGCCATCACCTATCAAAAGAGGAGGAAGCAAGAAGTGCCCTTTTGAGCGGAAATTCAATGAGGTATTTTATGGTGACTGAAACTGACCATTTGGTCAAATCTTCCATCTGGAGAAAGCACAACGGACATCTCTGTCAGCCTTAAATATACACTACACCCGGTTAAGTAAGGATCCGTTCGGACTATAAAAAGGCTATAGGGTGAAAAAATATATAAAACTAGGAGCTGGGTGAACTCGGTTTGTATTGGGTATATTTTTCGGACCAAATGTTCCAGAAAGCCTTTAGTTTTTCATATCAGGATATACATCCATAGATCCATAGAATGGACCAGAGAGACTTAAAATGTATTTCTTTCTTGTAAAGCCTGGAATAAAAGCTACGGGAAATGTCGGTGTGCTTGTGCTTTTACTTTCCTTGTGGTGTTTGCACAGAGCCCCGTAAAATAAAATAAATACTATGTATGTCCTTCTAACACTTGTAATCTTGTAACGAGGATGTTATTAGAAATGTTAGCAATGTCCTTCTTGGTGCCTGGGTGCTTTCATCGTTTCAAGAAGGGAGGAGAGGACCGGAGCTTTTTGGAACTTGGAGGTTGAAATGTATCGGACTTTCGGGGTTTTTGGGATTTGCAATGACGTCTATAACCAGTGAAATGACCCATGAATTGAATATCTTTATTGCCTTTTCCTACCCTTCCTATCCTCTGCCAGTAACATATGGCCTTACTCCATCAAATTTATCGGGAATCGGGTATTAAGACCGGACCACTGGCTCTCTTTATAGTCCTTGTTGGAGCATCAGGGATCTAAAGGGGTTCTTACGAGTCATTACACTTTATAATTTTGTTCAAAAATGGCCTCTTCAATGATGTGGGGTCGGATGGCGAGGTGATGAAGCTATTAGGTACCAAAGCTTAATATTGTTGAACGTCTCGACTCATTTCAGCGTATCAAGAAAATGGCAACTTAAGTGCTGAGTATATTGAGACTGATTTTGTTCTTTAGGTAGTAGAAATAAATCAGAGTTGGTGAATAGGAAGAATTAACCGCTAAATCGGATTACAAGAGAAAAAGCAGATGATAAGTAATTAGCAGAATTTAAGTTGGGAAGAAAAACGACAGACTAAATGGTTCCAGTATCAGTCCAAAGAATTGTCGGAGAGGATCCAACTTCTTCCCATAGATAATCAGCTTAAAAACTACTTAAGTCTATTTAGTTGAGATTAGAGAGTGGTATACTTGAAGGAAGCTTGGTTGAGTATTTGAAGCAGTAGAAATTCTTATATCATCAAGCGTCTCTCTCTTAATTATCTCGCTTGGGCAGAAATCAAAAAAGCAAGTTTAGGGAGAATTGGTACGAAGAAAAAAACCGGAAAACTTTTCTGTTTTTACACGCTGTCAGTTTCATTTAGTCATTCATTAGTCATTTGGATGGATTCTCAACAGTCTGGCTTGAGTAGTTTGGGAACAAAAAAAATGTATACTATGTATACAATATTAGAAGGGGAAAGATTTAAGGCTGTGTGTAAGTGTTCTTTAAGACTTTCTTTCGCAAATTCCATTAGCAATGAAACATTTCAATCTCGAATTTTTTTTAACTGAAAGTTCAAGTATTTAAAATTAATGAACTGATTCCTCAGTTAAATTACGATTTTGCGAATCAAATTCTTACCAACTTAATTTCATGAAAGCTGAAAGAGCTTCGACAAACCGAATTTAAAAAAACCAATTGCTCATGGGTCAAATTCATCAGTCACTTGAGAATTTGTTATTAAAATAACATTTTCACTAATTAAATCAATCACTAACTACATAAAAAATAGAATGATAAAGACAGAAATTGGAGCTACATGATCGTCAGGAAAATCTTCTTCAAATATATCTGGGCAAAAATCTATTTCATTCAATTATTATTAACGGTTATCGATTTTCTTTAAAACAGGCTTTAAATCCAAAAAATTAATTCATTATAACAATCTATTGAAACATTTTTTTATTGACACAAATACAACTTTAATAATCGTATACTAGAGTATCTTGTATATTTCAACAAAAAATTCCTCTACAACTTTTTTAGGATTTCCTCTCACATCAAAGCAAGTAAAATACAAGTAACAACTTATTCCCTTTTCATATCATTTAATGAATCTTTCTCAAGTTACTATCCCATCATCCAAGAGATGATACTATCTTAAACTCCGAGCCCAAAAGCAAGCTACACATATCCCAAAAGTTCCCCAACTTCCCCTCAACACTCTACATCTCCACACTCGTACTCATAAGGTTGAAACAAATTTGAAATTAGTATCTAAAAGCTGCAGATGAATCCAGAGACAGGGAGATGAAGGAACACAGAGCCCATGCTCCTATAACAGAGAGGGATTCCATGAACAGATAATGTGTTTATGAAACTGTGGAAGAAGAGAGGAGAGAGAAAGGCGATGAGGCAAAAAGGGAAACAGGGGAATTAGAAGGCAAAAGGCTGGCCATGAGAATCATCCAGGTGGTCGCCTTTTCGACCCGTCGACTCTTTACAAAAAAGATTACCATCTTCCACTCCATACTAATACACATCTCCCTGTCTCTCTCTCTCATTAATACATCCACCCAGATCTCCACTATGATGGATCGTATAGCTAGCAAAATATCAAGGGATCCCCAAGGTTGTTGAGAAATTTGAAATCTGCATTTCATATATTTTTTTAGCCCCGTTCCGTTTGGGCTTATTCAAAGATATTATTCGTTGAATACTGCACCGCGGAGCTTGGGTGGGGAAGGAAGTAGCTGTTGGGGATGATTAATAAATATAATATATAGTATAGTCGCTTGTTTGGGATGGAACTGATGGAAGGACGCTTAAGGCTTGAAAAAATAGTAGGAATTCAAGTCGGTAGGTAGGAACTGTATTTGTGGATGGTGGAACTATCGGCTTTCTCCACTCTTGGGAAATCTTAAGAGTTGGGGAGATTGGGGCAAGGTGAGATGTGACTTTCTCTAAATGCTTTCACCGTAGTAATCTTTCGTAGGAGTCGGTTGATAGCCGAGTAGTAACAATTTCATTTTTCTAACCTCGTGGATGTAACAAGTTCTAGGAAGGACTTGGGAAGAATATTAAGTACAGTAGGCTTGACTCGTAAAGTATAGGAGATGAGGGGAGACTTGGGCACTAGTATTCCTCACATTTTTTATGCACACATCAGTTTACAAAGAGATAAGTTAGTGATACGCACAAGTAGTAAGTAAAATACAGTAGTAATCCATCCAACCAAAGGTATTTTTTGTTCCCATTACTTCCAACCCAATTGAGAAACGTCAACAAAATTGCAAATTCCCAGAGTTAGTTTCATTCGATTCGAAATGAAGATAATCCCTTTGTCTCTCCCGTTGGTTCTAAGTAACTACGGCTGCTTTCTGCTTCTCTATTTAACTAGACCCGACATCCTAGTGCGTACATAACCTTCTTCCGTGCTACAGAGCTCGTGCTCATGGCAGAAAGTAAAGAGAAGAGGATCAATGAAATTACTAAAGGCCTAATCCACCGGAGAAACTACTACTACATTACTTTCATCCACTTCACTCTCTATACATATAAATCCCTCGATTCCATAGTCAATATCATCCCAGGCTTAAGAGTATAAGGCATGGGAATTCTATTAATGTTCCTCTCCATCCAACACATAGCTCTAGCCGAAAGAGAGCTAGGGAATAGGCTAGTGGTGGTAGTAGTGGCAGCGTTGGTAGTACACTGTCATAGTACGAGTAAGCAGGGAGAGAGAGAGAGGTGTGAAGTATAAAGCTGGAGATTGAGGCGGAAAGTGAGCTGTGAAAATCCATCAACTGTACAAATTCCAGAGTCAACATTCCCAGAATTGGGCCTGGATCACTGGATCAAAATCACCTAACTTAAATTACGAATACAAACATACAATTCCTCTGTTAGACATCCTCCATGCCGTATGACATTCAGTCAGACCGAGTTGGATGAGGAGATGAAACGATGGAAGAGTTGGTGATCGTGATGTGATGGGATGAAGCATGTGTCCAGAGGGCTTTAGGGGTTTTGAAACTTTTTAAATGTCGCAGGCTTCTGAAACTTCCTGGAATTGTATCAATTGGAGGTGGTATTCTCGCTCATAGTCTAGGGCGTGTGGAGTAGGCTTAGTGATTCGTGTCCTTTATAGTCTGAGTGAGTACTTTCTAGTTTTAAGTCTATGGGCTTCTTGGCTAAAACGGAGATGAGATTGAGTGGGGATGTTTGTAGTTGTGCATGCTAAGTACTTGGGAGAAATTATTGATGGTGTTGGTTTTTATTTACACAAAGGTGTATTTTATTTTATAAAACCGTCATCGCTATTAGAGGGAGTTTTTTTTGAGAATTATTGTCACTACTGAACTATAAAGTAGTTATAAAGGTCAAGAAAAAAAATTGTCAACCTGACCGAAGGGCATTACCGCCATTACCAATACCACAACTTATAAAATAGGAAGTGGAGATTTTTAGAGAGAAAAATATTTTCCTAAAATAATTTCAAGTTTAAATCCTTGAAATCGTATTATAAATCGTAAGGGCTTTTGTTTGAAATGCATTCAACATTTCAGATACAATAGGTGTAGACAGTATGTCAACTGTCAACAATTTATAAATTATAAGATATCCTGATGTGATTTGAAAAACCACACGTTCTCTGACAAACCGTTGGTGACAGAAGGGTGTCGGACACGCGTCTATTATAGACACAGATACAATACCCTTCCATTTCCCGAGGGGTTCACTGCTTTGTTATACTATGTACCAGAGTCTTGTGTATATTAGCCACAAGTCCACTTGAGTCCGATTTTAAAATTTTGAAAACCACCCTTTCTTGTGTTTGAGTTGATTTAAAGGCGTTCGTCCATTTCATCCGTACATAAACAAGTTTCCCAATTTTATAGATTTTAAAGCGTATCACATAAAAATTGGAAAGTTGAGTTTGATGGGAAACTTATATGTTACTGTACCAAAGGGTCTCACAAGTGCGTTTTTTACCAGCACCTGTCTTCTGTACTGCCCAGCAGTCGGCGACCCCATAAAATATTCTTTTGATTCAGTTTTCCTTATAAAATAAGCTAATTTTTAAAAATCACTACAACATTGTGAGAAATCAAAAATCCTCTTGGGCGTGTGTGTGTGACCAGCCCTAAATTTCTACTGTTTATTCATCCGACCCCGAACTTCTTTCTTTACCTTAGAGCCCTCATAGCATTTCACACAGTATGTTTCCTGAGTCTAAGTCCCCAACACTTGGAAAAAATGACTACAAATTACATTACAATTTACAATAGACCTCTACACCTCCATTTCTTGGTTGCTAAGTTTTCAAGGATTTTTTTTCCATACAGAGCCTTAGTTGTTCCACACTGAATAAAAAAACTGTACTTACTTTGTGAATTCGGTTTCTTCCTGGCTCTGAACAAATCCATATTTATGCAAGATCACATCTTCTCTCAAGATTTACTTTCTTCCCTCAAAAAGCTCTTCTGCTTAGTCTTTGTTACTTCAAAAAATCAAGAAAAGCTTGGAAGCTCCTCTGTTAGTGCCTTACTATACATATACAGAGCCACTATAGGACTTATCTTCAAGTAGAAAGGAGCAAAAATTATTTGACATTAAGATTGTCTCAGTAATTGAAGTTCAAATTCAATTCATTCCATACGTCTCAATTAGGACTCGCTCTGTTTCGTATAAATATTTTCTAAAGTTCAAATCGATTCGAAAATTAAAACACTGATCCTTAATATTCGTGAGTCTCTGTTTGATTTGATTTGATTTTTAATTGTCAAATTGTCTCAAAACCATCTTAGCCAGGAGTCTAAATTTACAATCCGTCATAACTTTTAGTAGCCATCAAACATCACCCCGACGAATCCAAGAATTTACTTTGCTGCAAGCCACTCTAAATCCACAAATGTTTGATGCACAATCCCAACCAAGTGTCAAACGTGTTTGCAGTTAGTGAATTATCGGACTAAATCTGAACCCTGAAACTACCTCGCAAGAGGATTTTACAGTTAGAAAAACTATTGCAACATGTGTCGTAGCCTTCAATACTGAGAGTGTTTTTTTTTAAGTTTCTACCTCTCTCTAATACACGCTTTACTTAAGTGCACCATATAAAAAAATCTCATTTTGTATAAATAACTCAACTACGACACATACAAAAATCTCCCCTCGAACATCCCTTCCCATTGTTTGAAAATTATTGACCTTCGGCACTCTGCAGTCCAGGAGGCTACTCAACACTTGGTGGTGTTCAAGCCCTCATCAATTCAGGGTCCCCTTCAAAATAAATGACTCTTTTATTATGTCCTTCTCTCCCCCTTCCTCCTTATTCGGCAACATTTCCTCAGTATCAGTGTTTATAGACTGATGTATTTTATATTGTACACATTGATAGCATCGCTAATGTATTTGTTGGGATTAAATGTAGAGATACATTTTTATTTACTCCTCGATGGACTCATAACAGAGTAATACAAGTCATCCTAATCTCTTGTATCCGTTAATTCCGGCATTATTGGAGCTCAATAAGGGGATCCGAATCAATTGATGGCTCTTTGATGTTTTGACCGAGACTAAACTACATTATAAGTCATGCATGGATATAATATATACCATGGCCATTTATGAAGGCTCAATTGGCCCGAGAAGTGTGACCGCCCACGAGAGTACAAAGGGCAATTAAGGCCTTCATTCACTCTCTGGATAACAATTGTTAATGCCCTGGAGTTTCTAGGGTTAATTTAAAATCCCGTACAGCAATTAAATAGGTTTTCATATTGCAATTATACTCGCATCTTTTAAACAGTTCATCTAAATTACTTATCCAGCTTTGATATCAACTTTAAAACGAAATTTGAATCGTAATTGTTGATCATAAAAATGTGTTTTTCTACCAACAATCTATGCCATTTTCTTGTCCGTAAAACTCGCTTTAAATAAACACTACAAGGGATTCAAAACCCCGATAACCAAACCATCTCCTGTCGAGAAGCAAAGAAACACCCTCGGGAATAATAATACAAGGAGCTGGTAGAATAATATCTCTACCCACAAACCAAAGGGATTCAAAAGTTTCCAAAGAAATCCGTGAAATCCCTTCATTGTTAGATTTATGTTACATATGTGTTTCCATTGTTATTGAGAACGTGAAAGTACTTACTTCCTACCTTCCTTCGCGGCTTCACCACTGAGTTCCATTTCATTGCGGTTGTATTTATGCAAGTTATATAACTCGACAATGAGGTCCTCCTACGCATTCATATAAATATCAACTACACACAGAGCGGCCAACAATCCTCCTTTGCCCGAGAACAAAACTGGGCTTATTCTATTATTCCGTTAAAGAGGCTTGGCTTCATAGGATTTGAATAAATCGTGTGGTGAACGGTGAGCCCCGGAGTTAAATTATCTTTCTAACGGGAGAACATGGGATTTTTCAATGGTGAAAGTAACAAGGTTGAAGGTAACAATGTTTTGAGTCTTTTGAATCCTAAGCGTATCAGATCAAACGCATCATCATGGAGTGAACAAGCATCTGGCAAAATGGGCCTAATTTTCACATCATTTGTCAAAGGTTATGAGCTCACCTATCAAACGTAACTGAAAATCGGTTGGGGTTCCCCATTTGGGAGATTCCCTCCTGGGTAACTTATTGAAAAAAGATTAGCCTCTTCTTTCCACTTCATTTTGTTTATGATCTATTATCTCCGGCCCTCTCTCTCATTCTCTTATAGATAAGGGGGATGGAGACTTACTACAGTTAAGTTTTCAAATCCCACATCTCTGTACAATCTTTATCTTAACTCGTTGATCCTTATTCGCCCTACTTCCGTAACTTACTTATATACTTTCAATCCATAAGGTATCACATAGGGCAGAAAAAAAACTTGAATCCTTGTACTAGTAAGTGATACATCTGTATAGTATCTTGCCTAAACTATTGACCTAAGGATCCCCCAAAAAACATCTCTAAAGTTCATCTCTTAGCTCAGTCATTCTTCGTGTTTATGCTCTATCATGCAATCCCACTCACCCGATCAGACATCCGACGTCCCAACCTCGAGTATTATTACGTCCTCAACACCCGGGCTTATTCCCGTCCACTGTGTGTAATAATAACAACCTGATCACGGATCCATACGAGATTCAAAAACCTTCAACCAACCTTCGTACTAAAACTATGATCTGTGCATTAATACAACTACGTACGTACTATGAATAATACACATAGCCTTCCGAAAAGCACAAAGTACATAATCTCATCCGTTACATTGCACCTAGGAAGAAGATGCCCTATACTGTTTCCCGTTGCGTGTCAAAAGAGTAATACTTCCCGGGTATTATCCCTCGCTAGAAATTTAGAAACAAGGAGATTACCCTCTCTAAGTCGTAGTCATTTCTGAAATGTTCCCAAACTGTATTTCACAATACAAAATCCTACCGCCTATATAAGCTAACTTAAGTTCTCAAGTATACAGCTCTACGTACATATATTCCATTGTAAGGGAAGAAAGTCATCATAGTCTGGTATAGTGTGTACCCTCCTGGGAAGAGAGTGAACAGGCGAACCGCAGTATAAGCTTCTGATGTTGATGACGATATGAACATTCTGTATCTCACTTATTTACTTCCTTACTTACAGATACTTACTTAGTTACCTTCACAGCTTGCCATTTCGCCAAGACTGAGGCACTGAAGCCTAAAAAAGACTTCTAAGTCTACTTGACGAATGAAAGAGAGAGAGAAAGCCTGGAATGTCAAACTTTATTGTAGACGAGTCTTTTGTAACAAATATGAAAACTTTTTCCCAACAACTTCCATACCATATTTCACTATTCGCAGGACAACCTACTCTTCAGAGGCTTTTAGCAACTTTCCTAGTTTTCAAATCATATCGTATCCACCTACATCCCTCTAGCTAGTTAGTAGGAATTCTATAGAAGGGTGTTAGTAAATGAACTTTGTGATCTTCCCCAGTATCCAGGATTAATATCCAGTAGGGAAAGTAAAGGGTTTAAAAAAACTACAACCCAGAGAGTAGGAATCACAGGCGATCTGGGGAGAGGGCAAGTCGGATCTTCGTGAAAGGCCGTGTATATAAAAGAGTGGATGGAAGTTTATTAAACTCAAGGCATCATCAGCCACTCACTATCTAACATGTAAGGTCTATGTGTATGGAATGATGCTCCAGATACATTTAGATTGAGGAAAGTGTGGGCACTGGGGATTGTGATGGTGGCGGTGGTGATGATGACAGATCTCCATGAAAATGGACCAGATGCTTCTACTCCCATTGAGTCACACGAGATTATCTCTGGCTTATAAACAAACTAATCATCTCTTTTTACATGCAGATCATTCCTCTGCGTCTATATGGGGATAGGAAAGCTATATGGCTTTATGAGTTCCACCTCGTATTGAGTCTTAGGGAATAAGGGACGATTTAAAAGACAATTCCAGGGCCGATGGTTCTACGTACAGGAGGTAGGCTGGAAGTGGTAAAAATCATATGAGCTTTATATGTGTACTACTTCTGGTACTAGAGGCAAAAGTCATTATTTACTGACTATTTGTCACATAACACAGTCAGGAGAGGAGGAAGGCTAGGAAGTGTATAGACCACATGGATATTCACATATTAGCGAAAAAAGGGGAACTAGGAAATAGAAGGACTGGAAGAGTCCTGTGGCCACCCTCAAATGGTCACAATTTCAGTCGAGAAGGCGACATTCAACAGTACAGATGTGGAATTCTCACGGATAAGGTGATTCCAATTGGAATAGCAATTTCGCTCTTGACTCCAAATTCGGGTTGGTAGGAAGAGAGTGGAGAAAGCATTGGAGAAATTAAGGTGGCTACTTTCTACACCGATATGTACCGTATGAAAAGCAAGATACAGCCAACCTTAGATTTGTAAGTTGACGGTGGAAAGCCCAAGATAAGAGCAGAGAGATGGAAAGCATCGAGTGACAAAATGGCTTGGAAAGTGAGAGAAGCTAGAATGGAAATGACACAAATGGAAAGCTATTCCGAAGGGACTGATGACCACTTGCTGATTTAGTATACACACTGCTGACATCGTGTACAAGTACTAGTCCATCGATAAACTCATCAATGAACCTGGGGATAGGTTTCAAAAGGAAAGTAGCTAAAGCATCGATTTTTTATAGGATTTACTTAGCGCAAGTACCATTCTCTGATGCATTGGAAACATTATAACTTTTGCCAGAAATTCAATTCATATGAAATTAATTGTAAAAAGTGTGAAGCACTTTTGAATGGATTCAAAAGTCATTGTATGTCGGACACCAGTCAACTCAAGTCAAAGTCAGTTTAATGCGCCCGAGTTGGGACAAGGGGTTGGGCTATTGGCTGGGTTCTCTACCCGTTCCGGGTAGAAGCTACAAAGTCAAACCCACAGCCCCATTTCATTGGCTGGAATATAGGCTCTTATTGACTTCAAAAGAACTGGTAGGATATCGCATTACACATAATAAGAGTGTATGAACTCTTTTAGTCTGTTCAAACCTACTCTTCTCTGATTACATAATCCTGTAAAAGGATAGCTCTCTTGTAGCTGGTTTCATAGAGCTCTTAACTGCTGTCTCTTTCCTTGTGATAGAAACACTAATTCATGCGGATATCATTTTCATGCTTTTTAAAAACTATACTAAACTATTTCTTCATAAGTCTTAACAACTAAAAAAAAAGTCTTATGTGGTAGAAAAGTTACCTAGAAATAAAAATTAATATTCTTAACTTGTATGCAGTAAGAGTTAGATAAAAAAAACTTTTTCTTGATATTTTGTTTAACATCTCAAAAGACGGGCATTCGATTTTCAAAAAGACTTTATATAGTCATACAACATATACGTAGTTTGTCAAATCATACGAGACTAGGACTCAGACTTTAAAAGGAGGAGGGTGATGTTGACAGTAGACAAATTAATTTCCAAGCTCCTTTACTTTCTAAAATCCTTGGTATTATGACAAACTAATTTGTAAAAGGAAGTACTTTTCCATTCAACCTTCTAGACATTTGAGAGAGAAATCCAGACCTCCGTCTTAGAAGGTGACACTCACTGGGTACTTAGAGCCGGTGGGAATTGATGCAGAATGAAAGATGTAGCTAATGGAAACTACACAGAGAAACTTTGTAATTTCAATTAATTTGTCACTGGAAATTGTCTGTGATGATGATGATAATAATGGTGATGGCGTTGATGGTGATGGGGGATTGGTCTGGTGGTTGATGGAGATGTGATTTCACCCTTTTGTTAGTTCTGCAGAGTGGGAAAGTTTTCACCTTTCCGGTAGTGGAAAGTAAATAAATTTCTGTCTAGCTTCCAACAACCCAAACTCTTCAACTATGAACTTACCAGGGTTTACTTAGGATCTCTCTTCTAATGAAAAAGTCTGCTCTCATTCTAAGAAAACGAAATTCTCAACTTACCACAATTCTCTACGACAATACAAGTTTATTAAGGGCTTTAATTACAGGGCTACTTTGTAAGTAATACGATAAAAGAACCTTATGTATTATAATCTAATCATCTTAATATATCTACCCCCTAGTATTAAAAACCTGAAATCATCATTAAAATCTGATATTTTGCTGGAAAATATGAACTGCAGAATTTTTTCGCATTTCAAAATTCATACTATTCCAATCCCTAGGCCAAATTCAAGCTCAGCTCAATCCTCCATTCAGCTGAAAGCCAGGACAAGCTTCAAATATTAATTCACCTCTCTCCACTTCCTAATCCAAACGTACACAGCCAGTCAGACTTTAATGCATTAGTCTCCCCAACTATGAACTACTAACTATTATTTAAGAGCTAGCAGCAGCGCTCGGCCTTATATTATAGATTCTAGAACGTGAGTCTTCCGCTAACAGATTATGAGTTCCCAAGGCTTTGCTTATTTATTTGGCTTGGAGTGAAAGGAACACAAGCACACGCTATCGTATCATCGCATCCTCAGAAGGATACGGAGAAAGCACACAATATCCAATGTATCCCAAGGCTGAGCCAAACATCAATTTTGTATTCACCTCACGTTTCATGATTTATGAAAGCCAAGCGAAGCCACGAGGATGTCCCTTCGGGTTATTTTGTGGTGGAAGTGAATGCAAGAGTAGTAGAGATTTTGAAATCTCTTTAGAGCTGGGTGAGTGTGGTAGTGCTGGTACTACATGAAGATCTATCAATAGAGAGACTATAGAGCCTCAATTTCAAAATCCAATACGTCTCTAGTCCCTTGGTGTGAATTTAAGCCCTATGGTTTGTTGGCTAATGCGAATTCCATAGGATCATTCCTCATGGTCACGGTGAAATGAATTACTGGATTACCCTCATATCCCCTCTCTCCTTTCACAACTTTAGCTTAGCAGTTAGCTAGCTAGGGTGGCATTAACTAGCACGTGCCGCTGGTTATAACAAGAATAATTCTGTACAACGCTTTTAATATTTATTTTTTGAGACGTATGCCGTATTAGCTAATTCAATTACCAGTTAAATGCTCTTGTATCAGTGACAGAAACTTGGACTATTTTAAAATCTTGGGGGCGAAAGAAAACGTGTAGAAGAATAAGGGGAAGGGAGTGAATTAATGATGCATGGTGATTATAAGACGATTGTCCAACCACTTGGAAATGATTAGTAAAAAAGGGTAGAAAAGCTGGAGATTATTATTTATTTCTGGTTGGGTGGACCCATCTCGCCCGATCAGTTTAGTATAACTCTCAGAGAGTATGTCTGGCCAAGTAGCTATTATTAATCATGTTATATAATCTATAAGCGTAGGTATAGTTGGTGGTAATGTGATAATAAATATAATACTGTGGAGAGGATGATGAGGACATAATATATTTGAGAACGGGAAGCTCCTCCGGGCTTGATCATCATCGGTGGGTGTTAGTCGGGTCGAAAAGGCGTCCACCTGTCATGTTCTCATGGGCTGCCTCCCTCCGCTTTCCTGGCTTTCCTTTGCTCATGCATTCTTCGGACTTTGAAAACTTACAATAGGGACAATGGACGCTTTCCCATTTGGGTATAATGTGGCTGTGGAATGGAATCCTTGGAAAACAACTCTGATCAAGATTATACAGTAATATAGAATAAGGGATCAAACTGATGGCTCGAACTCCAGGATACATTTTTGTATGCAGTATTTAACTTAGAACTTATCAGATTTTTTGAGGGTGAGTTGGGGATGATTGGCGAATATGATCTTGATATGATTGACTGTGATATGAATTGAAATATTGTTATATTTTGGTTGGAGATTTGTAAAATTTCTTGGAAGTTGCTGCTGGAGATGTTTGAATACAGATAAGGGCGCAGTTAAATTTTAGAGTTAATTTAAAAAAAACTCATTATATGTTACAGAAATTTGGAATTAAAAGAATTTTGAAAAAACTTTCAAGAGAATTCTAAAACTACGTTTTAAAGTTACTTTCGGAGGTTCAGTTAATGTCTCATTTGTTAAGCTAACCAGGGTTTTAATTAACGTCTTTCAAATACTCTAATTGGAATTTTTAACTTTCGAAAAAAACCAGTTTCAAAATGTCGAGAGAAAAATCAAGTTGCACGAGAATTTTAGATTAGACATCTAAAAGCAATTTAAAAATTAAATTTTTTCAGTAATTCATGAATAATTCAAAATTTCATAATAATTGAATTACCTAATCAAATATCCTAAACTTTCTAATGTTGCTCTACATTTGATGATATTTTTAGACCGTGTGTCAGAATTAGAAACGGTAAGTTATATTAGACTAGTATATAGCCGCACTGAGCTCTTCCAGGAGCTGTACTAATTATATTTTCACGGTATGGATGTATCTGTGCCACTGATCATAGGCGCCCGGATTTGGTGGTTGTAGGTTGGTCATGATCAGCATGAGCCAAAAGTGTGGAAAGCCACCCCCGTGAAAGGAAGGGAAAAGGGGAAAGTGAGAAAGGGAACTGACTAAGTGAGGATAGAAAGGATCTGAATCTCATCCATAAGAACCACATGGAATATAAAAGCATCCCAAGTCTCACTTTCCAACTTAGTTACACTTTTACCCTCGGAAAGGTCACTAGTCTGCTTTCACGATTTTTACATCCACATTTTTGAGTATCGTAAATATAAAATAAGTTCAAGTTTTATTAAGTTAAGTAGAAAGGACTATCATTACTTTGGATAAAGCAACTAATTAAAACTTAAACTAAAATAGGTAAAAAAAATTAGTAAATCTTACCCGTTGGTTAAAAAGTGAATCATTGCTTTGAAAAATATCAAGACTTTCTCTAGAAAGAGTTCATAAAGGCTTCGATATGGGAACAGGTAGGTTTTTAACGGAGATATAACTCAGTTATATAATATACAAAATAATTTGAGTTAAATATTTATTTCCATACAGGTGATAGACTGCTAGACATTCCTTGCAAAGTTTGTGGTGATCGTAGTTCGGGAAAACACTATGGGATTTACTCTTGCGATGGTAAATATGAGCTTGGAAATTTATAAATTGTTTATAAACACATTTGAAGTGGATATTAGTCAACTTAAATTTGCTTGTTTAGGTTGTTCAGGTTTTTTCAAGCGAAGTATCCATCGGCACCGACAGTACACATGTAAAGCACAAGGAGATCTGAAGGGCCGGTGTCCAATCGACAAAACTCATAGAAATCAATGCAGGGCTTGTCGACTTAGAAAGTGCTTTGAATCCGCCATGAACAAAGATGGTAAGAACTATAACGAAAAGACTTTCTACAACTGAACTAGAAAGTATTTATAGGGGCAATCCAGTATGAAAAATATTTGAAGTAGTAAATAAGCTAATGTAAGAATACTGAAACGTTATGAGGAAGGTGACAAAATCTTTTTACGATAGTCGTAAAATCAAGAAATTCAACATATTATACTCGTCGCATCGCTAAATCAAAACTGTACAAAAGCCTCTGAAAAAAACATGTGTAGAAACCCAGACTTTGTTGAGCTGTTGAACAAGCCCAGGTAGAATTTTCCAATCCAAAATCCTTGACACGGAAAGGCTTCGCGTGAAAGTCAAATTAACAATTCCTTTGTGCTCAACAAAGATAACCTTAAATCTTAGAACCCCACCGGGATTTGAATCCTGGCCAAATTGTTTGAAGAAGTCATTGTTCAATTCAACTTAAAAAACCTATTGATAGTACAGACGCCCAAAAAAAACCAAGCTAGAGAATGCTAAAACCTTCCAGTTCGATGTTACAAAGCCAAATTCATATTTCCAGCTGTCCAGCATGAACGTGGACCTCGAAAGCCTAAGCCTCCCAAAGATTTACTAAATTCCCATCACCACCACCATCACCACAATGCTGGAGGGTCCATTCCAAGCTCCCATGCTATAGGCCACAATCACGCCGTGTCCCCACAATCTAGTGCAAGGTCAGTGGAAGTAAATCTGGGGCTAATGAGTCCTATGGAAAGGGGGACGTCCACGGGACCTTTTTCCCTCAGAACGGGGAACCTAAATGGAGGGGTCATCTCAACCGGGTCATCGGTGGGGTCAGGAGCGTCAAATTCGAATGGTGGGGGAAGCACGACTTCGCCAATCAGAAGTAATAGCGTAAATAATGTGATAAGCCTCTTACCTTCAACATCTGCAGCTCATCACCTGAGCAGTTTGCATGCCACGGCTCAGCATATCTTTGCCCAACATGCGGCAGCGGCGGTTGCAAGTGGTCATGGGAGCCTTGAGGGTCACGCTTTTAATCCTGCGGCTGCTGTAGCTGCTCCTTTCTTTGTTCACCATTCTGCTGGTCTTTTGCAAATTCTTATGGCTGCTGAAAGATGTCAAGTAATTCAGAGAGATTTATTTTTAAAAAAATACTTGTGGGTGGTATGAATTTTTGGAGATTACATTGACACTGATAAATTTTTATTTAAGGAATTCGTATGGGGGCCAAGAACGGCTGAGAACGCCACAACGAATGAAAGAATCGTTCACCCATCTCCACTAATTACTTGGAATCCTACGTGGGAGGCTGTACAGGTGGGAATATTTTGTCTCGGATTTATTGTCGTTTTTTCTTGGAAGTACTAATGATTTTTTGTTGCATTCGAATTTTCTTTTCTTAGGAGACATCCGCTCGACTACTTTTCATGGCTGTGAGATGGGTGAAATGTCTTGGCCCTTTCCAAACACTATCTAAGAGAGATCAGGTTAATTTTTTTTATCAATTTTGAATTTTTATTATTTTTATTCAAAAATTAACATAGCAATATATAAACTACAATTTAGCTTCTTCTGCTAAGCGAATCATGGAAAGAACTTTTCTTACTGCATTTGGCCCAGTGGTCTGTCCCACTAGACTTGCCAGCCCTTCTCGGCTCTCCTAAAGCCCAAGACAGATTTCCTAAAGATCCTTTAGTCCTACAAGACATTAAAGCGATTCAGGTAAAACTTCAATTAAGATCGACTTAAAATCAAATTACTTATTTTAAAAGATATTAAATTATACCAGCATTTCGTTCTGTGTCAATTGCAGGAAATCATGGGTAGATTTCGCCAGCTTTCACCAGACGTGAGTGAATGTGGTTGTATGAAGGCGATTATTCTTTTGAAACCAGGTATTATTTAACCCACTTTAAATTAGGTCATTATCCGTCAAACGTTCAAATATTATTGTAGGAAACAAAGATGTAATTTGAACCTCAAAAATTTCAGAAACAACAGGGCTACTAGATATACAGCCAGTTGAGATGCTCCAAGATCAAGCCCAGTGTATTTTGAATGATTATATCCGAGGCCGTTATTCCCGTCAACCGACCCGATTTGGAAGGATGCTACTCCTAGTCCCCAGCTTAAGGGCTGTGCGTCAACACACTGTCGAAAGCTTGTTTTTCAAAGACACGATCGGGGAGATACCCATGCAGAGATTACTCATCGATATGTATCAGATGGATAAGTTTGCTTAGGTGATAATCATTTAAGCTTTCAATTTGTAATCCCTCTGGATTGAGTAGCTCGAGTTAATTTTTGTGATGAATTATGAATGGCCGATGGGAGGAAAATCATTTTATTAAAATTAGAATTATAATGTTTAACATCTTGTGGGACATAATTTTTTACTCCGAGATTCATTATTTTCCCTTGATGTGCAATGTAACTTTACTTTCTGCTTTCCTCTTTCCCCGAAGGGAAAATTCAAGAACTTGTTAGCCCGACTCCAAGGGCTTATAGGATCATGTCAATGTCCGTCTGTCCGTCCGTCTGTCCGTCTGCCATCACGATAACTCTCTTCAAACTAGTCCGATTGACTTGAAATTTTGCACACATGGTCT
>JAQFYM010001930.1:0-27495 GCA_034694785.1 Agrenia bidenticulata | reverse complement strand
ATAATAAAATATCAAAAAATTTTTTCCCAACAATCAAGGCATTATGATATAAGAAAATACAATAAAAAAATGTTGATCATAATCTAGGAGATGCATTTACAAGGAAAATCTTGAGATCAAAAATACAAATAAGCGTAGGCAAAAAACAAATCAATAAAGTCTTAGTATGTAACCATGTGTTTTTTTGTAACAAAGCCAACAGTTCATATATTATTACACTATACAGGTTTTACAAACTTTAAGCAAACCATATATTGCCATGTTTTTTGGAATCATACAGTTAGCTAGTGGGCCAAAATTGCTTTTTAAACGCGCATAACACGTAAAGGAGAAACTGAAACGGTTTTTTACGCGATTGTTGCATTTTTATACCTTTTTTACATATTGTGACAAAGGAACAGTTTTTGACAGCCCGAAACTTATTTGGTAGATAGGAACAGTTGTTGTATGTTCTGAAATCAAAGATCATAGTATGTAAAGATTCTTAACTATTTAAACTGTTTTTACGCACAACACACATCTAATACCATGTTCGAAAATAGCACAGCTCTGCTTTATTACTAATTTGCATTGGCGTTATTGTACAAACATGCATAATGTCTGCAAAAAAGCAAAAAAGTGTAAACATACATTTAATATTTAAATTTTTTTTTTATTAATTGCAATCTAAAAAATATATACTAGAGGGCTCAGCCCATTTCTAGCTCAATTCCAAAGCACATCTGTCTTTGTTTCCTTCTATTGGTATATTTTATTGAAAAAAAATTATATTGAGCCACAAAAATTCTTTACCAAAAAATTACAGGCTTATAATTAAAAGCAAAAAGGTAAAAAAAGCAAAATAAATTATGTAAAAAAAAAGAAAGGTTCTTGCTGTTGACTATCGGAAAAACTTTTTACAACATTTTTTTATAGCCATTTTAGTACAAAAACAAAGCAAAAAAAAACAACGGGCATTTAATTGAACAAAAATTGTTTTCCGATTAATTATATTATAACCAAATAACAGCGTCTACGTACATAGCTCTCACGCACATACTTAAAGCTTACAAAACGCAATTAAAAGGAAAATTTTTTTTCAAGTGTTATAATCTACTAAAATACAACTTACTGCGGCAATATTACAACATTTCAAATAGACTTTTACTAATCTGTTTTTACAAGCATTTCCCTGTTTTTTTATTGCAAAATGAGTATATCTCTGTTCTCATAATTCAATCTTATTCTTCTTGGATGACAAATTATAACTACGGAACAAAAAAAAATTATATCAGCACAACTAGCTTGCAACAATATACATAAAAAGCAAACTACAGTAAAACGACATATCGTTGCACAGTATACGTGTCGAAAGCATATTTTATCTATATTTGCGATTTTTTTTAACACATACTTTTGCGGAAACACATTATATTTTGGCATACTGATTCATGTATAATAACTGCAAAAAAAGTATTTTGCATTATCTTTGTAAGCTTTAAGTTACAAAGTTCGCAACTTTCCTGAAAATAGTAGTAACGAGTACTTTATATGAACTAAATTGCGGTTTTGTTGCAAAAATTATTTTGTTCAAAAAAAACAAAGTATGTGTATACGTGGCATGAATACTATAAAATGCATTTTAGTTGTTCAGTTTTTAAAAAAGTTAAAAGCAAAGTATGTAATGTAATTATCCTTTGACTACTTTACATACTTGATTATTATGCCTGTAACTATAGCAGTGCCAAAATTTTACGGTCAGTTTACTGTGTAGCTGTACTTTATTGAGCTTGTCAATATAGCACGCGTTTTTGGTGCCCATCGTGCTAAAGTAAGGGGTTACCATGGGCTTTATTTACTCTGTTTTTTGAATTGACGTATAATGTAAAATCCTTATTCTTTTTGTTATTTGTACTATACTGTTTTTTTTTTAAGAAAAACTTAAAGTAAGTTACATTCCAATATACCGGTTTTTTCTGTATTTTTAGCAAAACATATTTTCGTTTTCTCTGCACACTACAGCATTTTTGATTTTCAAATTGTGTTTTCCCGATTAGCCTTAAGTCAGACATCTTAAAACTATGTTTTCGCATAATTTAATTAACCTTAAAATACGATATACTTATGGCATAATTTTGCAACGCATAGTAAACATCGGCTATGATAAGACCTGCGCTGAAGAATGTGGTTTGTCAAGGCACGGGTTGGTATATACAGTAGAAGAGACCCTATACATGTCTATACATACTATATATAAAAGTAAATAGACGGTAGTCCAATAAACCTTTTTTGCTAATAAAAAAGCTTGCAATTACAACAAATACCCAAATTAAATATACTCGGAAATTTTTATATTTTTACTTTTATATACAAAGTGTAAAACGCAAAATTGCAGTTAAAATACTCGTTTTTTAGTATGCAAAAAAAATTGAGTTGCATTGCATTTACAATTTTAAAGCCTAAATACTAATCAAAAAAGAAATGCAAGAATTTTAGTTATACAAATTGTGTAACATTATACCTTTCATATAGCTGACGTCCGCACAGTACTTTTGGGTTTACAAAACATTCTTTTTCGTGAATCCATAGTTCAAAAGAATTTTTCTTCTAAAAAAATTACTTTAAAAGTGACCACATGCATTCGTGTACTGTATACATATGAAAATTTTATATATAATATATTATTGAATGTTTTTTTCTTTAAAAAGATGGTTTAAATGTAACAGTATTCTTAACGTTCGATGCTAATGTGATATTTTGACAATTTATAATTTTTTTTAGGTCTGAATGTCCAATAACGCAGAAAAAAAAAATCGCTTCAGTTGGCGCTGGACACACACGGATTATAGCCTTAGTAAGGCGAATAGTGCGGCTTTTACCTATTATTATATACAAAGTTTGAGTATCATAAGTTCCCTACATTTAAATATTTAAAGTATTTATAATTTGGCCGGTTTAAAGCGCTTTTTCCTTTGGAATTGCCAGATTTGTGATACGCAAAACTTGAATTCTAAGAATCGTATCTAAAAAACGTGTATTTTACGCAAAGATGAACATATCTAAAATACCGAATGATGATTAAACCCGCAGATCCTTGTCATTTCTTCGAAATCATATTAAAAGGTGTATTTCCTCGTATATTTACAAGACTTTTTCGTATATATTTGGATGTTTCTTATTTTTGATTTCTGCATAAAAAGCCAATTTTTAGCTTTTGTTTACATTTTATACAAGCTAAGTAAGTTGACATCATTGACAGCATTTAAATAGCGCAAAATGTTAAGAAAATACATATTACGTCTTTTGCGCATGTCTGAAGCAGTTATTAAATACCTGCGGCGCATGTAAGAGAACAACAACTAGCTATCATTGGTATAAACCCCACTCCGAATACCAAGAAAATACGAAATTTTTGTAACTATTTAAAAGGTAATACATAAACAAAAAAACCATTTGAATACTCTTTGTGTGCAGATTTTGATACTTAATTCCGATAACGAAATATCACGAACTTTTGGTATTTTTCCGCCTACTCGATTTAGAATTCTACAGGTATTAAAAACTGGAAGAGCTGAATTCCAAGTATTTAAGCGCTATGATAACACGGTCTAACAAATAGTAAGAATATCGGCTTTTAGACGAGAATTATCAGAAACTTTTTTTTTATTTGGAAGTTCCATTAGCTCGGATCTACTAATAGTAGATTTCTTTTTACTCTTATTTAGATACGTCATAAATTAATATGTAAATTTCAAAATATATGACTCCCAGACATGATGTATTACTGAATACTATACAAGCCAAATACTCAGATTCCATTAACAAACAAACAAAATAGATATTAATATAAAGAAACACCGAAAAAAAATTCTAGATTTGTTTAATACATGCTGCTTTCTAGATTTTAGCCTGTCTACATTAAAAATAGACACAGTATAAAGATTTGTAAAAAATACATTCTTACAAAATATTCATTCATTAGAAATAACATTTTTGACGTTATCGACAAAAAAAATATATTATTATTTTTAGATTTGTACAATTCTATGTCTTAAATACATAAATAAAATACATGTATACAATAAACAATTCCAGTGATACCCCTCATTATAAAAAAGTTTTAGTTTTTTAATAATCGCTTTCTATAAACGATAATTTACGTTTTAAGCAAAAACAACAAATTAAATGATGTAAACATACTAAATACTTTAATAAGGTTTGCTAATTGTTTTATATAGTAATTCCTAAGTTTAAGCAATACAGATCAACTCTGGAAATTCACTATTAATGGCTGCCTTTGAGTTTTGCTAAATACTTTATACTTTCAGTTGTTTTTTTTTGAATGACGGCAGTGTTTTCATCAGTCGAAAAACATTTATCCATAATCTCATATACTCTTTATTGTAATAAAATTTGTCTTTGAATCAATATTAAGAAATTCTTTACAAGATCTTACTTCCTTTTTATTTTTCTGTTAAGCTTAAGTTTTTACTGTATCAGTAATCTCTGTTTTTATCTCTGTAAGAATATCATTTTAATAATTTTGATTATCATATTGAAGTTTTCCAGAACATGATTAAACTGTTGATGCCTTTACTTTTGACATACCTTAAGATATGCCTCAGTTGCATTGTATATTTATTAATGTGGCGCGCCCAGCGCGCCACCCGTGCGCAGCCATCCCCCGGGCCAGACAAAAATAATAAGCAAAAAACGAATATAGGCAAAATTGTTGTAAGGTGGTAAATTTTATTAAAATGTTTTTTTTTAATATAAAAATAAGATATTTTTTGTTTTTATAAGTTTTCAAAAAAAATTGTAAAAAGAATTTAAAAGGATGAATTTGTTTAACTTTTGCAAATTATGCTAAAAAATATTTTTATTGTCATTTTAGATGTTTTTGATTTATTTTTGCTTCTTTTACGCCTAAAAAAGGGCTGCGCGCGCCACAATAAATATTTATTAATTAGCTTGTTGTTTTCAATATTCTCCCTTATACTTTAATATGAAAATTTCGTTTATAATAACAATAAAATGATTGGTTGGTTCTTTGATCTAATGATAGAATCAGCTATGTTGTATTTAAAGGTACAAATATTATAGCAACGTTAGATAATGGATCAATATTATGGCCCGACGAAGATATCCATAAACAAAAGCATATGCCTTTTTTCCGATATAAGTTTTTTATTCTACTTCATCCTATATTCACTTAAAATTCTACGTTCATGCCATCAAATTATTTTTGATGTATATTTAATGAAAGCTTTTCTAGATTTTGATTTAAAAAAGAACGTGGGGTTTTTATCTATAATAACTGTGGCTATTTTAATACCGCTTATACTTACAATAAATAAACTTGTTATGTGAGCATTGCTATTTTTTGTTCCTTTCTATCATCTGTAAAAAGCTTTTAAGCCTTATCTGGAAGCATCGTCTAAAAAAAACTCGTTTTGTCTAGATTATAAATATCATTCTTGTCGTATTTTATAAAATTCACAGATTTCTTTTTTAAATATATTGGCTGATTCAATATCAGCGGAACCGAATTCTCCCACCACATCTACCATAGAAATATTATATTTATTTTTGAGCTTTTTAAACATTCAATTTGACGCTGTAAAAACATATATTTAGATAAGATGCCGCTTTATCTGCAAACTCGTTTATAAGGACACGTGAAAGTAAAAATAATTTTTATTTAATATATTAATAGATGAAATCGTCTTTTTATTGATCCTATTTTACTTCCCTTTTTTGTAAATTTTGTAAGAATTATTTATATCAATCTCACTTGTTTTCCATTTATTTTTAACTACTGGAGTACATATCCAACTTAGTCCATGAATTCTAATTTCATTTCCTTTGGTTTACTTGCCTGGGCATGCAGTGACTGTTTGGCTCGATCAGCCGCAATATCGGTCTTTTTGTCTACCGCAGACATAATGTCGCATATTTTTTTTCTTCTTTTGGATTTTCAATTGCATTCTGCCTACAATGTAACGAATTTTTTAGGCAAATATATTACCTTCATGTGGTGCAGTACCGTTACAGTGTTTTGCGTCAACCGTGTCTAAATGGATAGAGAACCTTATTTTTTCAACAAACTGCAATCTTTCTGTAATGTTAAATTGGTAATAGCAACAACACTGTTATTTGAAGGCAATGGTCGGCATTTATTCAATTTAGGGGTCAGTCCGTCTAATTTTTTGCCCTATTCGTTTTTATGTTGGTGTTGATATTTTTATCTGTTGATAAATACTTGTCTCTTTTAGTTTGGTCTTTATGGCTTTTAAAAGTGCTGTTTGTGTTGCGTAGTCATGTTTTGACGATTTTTTTGACATTTATAGGGGTATGAATATCTATTTTATAGGCATAAATTTTTATCAAACAAAATTCTCATGAAAAGGGGTAGGAAAAATCCTATAGTTGTAATTAAAGGTATGTTTGTGTATTAATAAAAAAAACTAACTCCCAGTATGTTTAAAGCCAAAAAATAAGACAGTACCGTGCTTTTGCAATAGTTTATACACGTTTTCGTGTGCTTTTTTATATTTGGTTTGTCATTTTAAAAGCATTTCTTATTTTTATTTTAGGGGCTATTATGTTTTTGATAAGTTCATATAAATAGAGTTTATACTGGTAATGTTATTTTTAATTTTTATGTGACTATGTTTTTGTCCCTGGTGTAACTTTCATATTCCGGGTTTTCGAAATCATTATTATATCATTTGAAACACATATTCAAAACAATACTTTTAAAAATTATAGCTCGCATCAGTAAGAACATACGTCATAAACACTTTATAAATATAACAGAATTGCCAAGCAAAAACGCTTTTTTAACATCTTTTATTGTATTCAAAGTTAGAGCCTATTTCGGGGTTTTAAATATAACGCAAAACTAGATTTCTGTCATATAAGACGCTGATTCTAGCAAGTCAAGTAGATCAACTTGTAGATATTGATATCAAAGGCATTTTCTATTATTAGTTTCTGTTAATAAATAAAATTTACAGTATTACTGGTTCTTTTTCCATTTACAGTTTTGCTGTATAAATTTCTGCTTTTTTGTTTGAAAAATATTAGTAATTCATAGTAAAAGCTTTCATGAATGCACTTTAAAATATACTTTAATTAATATCATCTTTTACTGATATAGTAAGTGTTTTGATGGCAGTCTCAAGTGCTTGGCTGCACTATAATAACGTAAAATGTTTGTTGCGTTACTCGATTTATTTAAGTATTTTAGCGAATTGCATGTACGAAAAAATTGTTATTTCAGCGCTTAAACAGTATTGACCAAAAACAACATTTTAAATCTATATGCATTGCAAAGTACAAGCCTTTTTGTAAGGTTGCCGCCTTCATACACAAACCCAATATATGTAAGTCAGTAAGTGTGCAGCACATCTAATTGGTGTTTTACTAAATCGATTTACAGTATAGTATACCTTATATCGTGTTGGTAGCATTTTCAGATACGCTAGAAACTACCTTTTTTCTATAAGTTGCAAAGGAGATGTATGTGTTTAAAAGTCAATGTAGTATATGTTTTGCTGTTATATAATTCTAAACTTGACTATATAAAAAAAGCGGCCTAAAAAAAAGCATTAAAAAAATAAGAGTATAGATACATGTCTGTCGCCGGTGCATATATTTCTAGTTATTAAGTAAGAAAAACGCCTATTTATTCGTTTTTTCTCTATTCTAAACGCAACTCTGCTTCTAGTCGCACTAACTCTGCTCTTAAAGTCTCGTGATTTATTTTTTACATTTATTTAATAATATAACAAAGGTTCTTTAAAAAAACAAGCTGTATTTTCTGTTACTACCGGAGACTATTTATGCTGGTTTTAAGCTTATTTAGCAGTAATTTTACTGTGTCTGTGACTCTTGTTTGCTACAAAAATACCTAAAAGATGTTTGCTTTTGTTATACGCTGCCTTTGCAGTTTGCATTTCACGTATAAATACAGGGTATATAAAAATACGCCGATTTTTTTCGGTTTATGTGGGTATGTGCAATATAAGAGTCTACATGTCGAGATGTCGTTTGTTGCTATTTAATTACCAATGTCTATATAGTAGAAGTAAATATGTAATAAAGATAAAAACATTGTTTTAATCATGTCCTCTGCATTCTTGGAATACGATTAAACAATAGTACAAATTTAATAAATAAAAGCTGGATATAAAATATTGTTTCCAAAATATTGCAACCGATATATTTTTAGTCGTGTAAATACATCTTTGCACAAAAAAAACAAAACAAACTTGTATAAAAACAAGGTAAAACAAAACTATACACAATAAAGTCTTTCTTTATTTTAATTTGCGCAACCACAAATTTACGTATCAAGATATATTGCAGGATCGTTCCCTGTAGAACGAACATATAAAAAAAGCGCCCTTTTTCTAATTTTTGCATTTTATTATACAGCTTGTACGGGTATTACATATCACGGGCCCCGACATAATATCAAGTCGGTTTTTGGCAAAAGTTTCGAGCAAACTTTTTCATGGATTCTGCTCTGTGCAAATCGCAAATGTATATTCTACGGTTGAAAAACCGCATATAATATTCTGATCTAAGGATACTTGGTACAAATACTAAGCCAAGTAATGCCTTTTTGTATATTTAAGTTCTGATTTTATATCTCAGAAAAAACGATGTATAAGCAGAAAATATATATGTCATATACGTTTTTGCTGTTTTATACCCATTTAATCTCTTGGATACGTTATGTTCATAAAAAAACGGCTTTTTTATATTACAAAAAATAAACTGTGATGTATAATCGGTACGTATATATGTATAGCGGAGTAGCATGCAAAAATTATAGTTGTTTCTTATAAAACACGGAATTATTATGCCTAAAATTTATTAATTTTATTTCAAAAGCGTTTTTTGAATAGTCTGTCAGCTTACAAAAAAGCCTATGTGGCGACTAACCAGGGCGATTGCATAATTTCCTTGCATGTATAACAAAACACACTATACCATTAGAAGTATATTATTGGCTATAATATTAAGGTTGTTATTTCTTCGACAAAACATATTCAAGGTATTTTAAAATACACGTCCGTGATCATGTAAGTATAATTACCTAGTGACAAACAACAAAGCAAAAAAAAAGCCAGGTCGGTTATAAACCATCCCTGGGGGCAATTGCGCAATTTTTTTCACATTTAAACAGTATATCACATAAAAAATTTGGCTGCTTGTTGTTGGATGAGGCGGCCTGTGACTTCTTATTTTTAGAAAATAATATTTTGTGTAATCGATACTATTTGTTAAAAACAACAATCCTTATATACATTTTCCAATTAATAAGACAGATATGTCTTATTTACCTAAGCATTTTATCTAAATCTAAATGTCATTGCTGACATGCATTCATGAACTCTCTGTATCATTTGATAAGCGGAAAATTGATAAAAAGCGGAGATCTTTGATTCCGAGGGTCATTGTATATATAGACAAACATGCGTTTGTGTACTACATACTTATAAATTCTTAAGGCTTATACGCGCATTTGTGGGTGTAGACCCAAACTTGTAATAATAAAGCTAGCAAACTTGCTATTATTTCTTCTAAAAAAGTAAATTTAAATTTTTTAAGATGACCTTACAGACTTTAAATATGCTCTTAGGAAAACTATGTAATATTACAAACTTATAATTATGTCGTTTTGTAGCAGCAATCATATAAGGTGCATTTTTACTGTGTATAAAAGAGGATACGTTCATTTATCCGCTATTGGTTACGAGGGCGATTTTTTATACCTGGCCAAATGACGTCAAGTCACATTTTTGTACATATTAAACAAAAGTATTGCGCATTTTCATGCTTTGTAAGAAAGCAGAAGAATGAAATGACTTCGTCTTGTTTGAATTTTCCTTGTTGTATCTGCACAATTTTACACTGTAATTGGCACATTTAACCAAACGAATAATGTACTGCAATGTTCCTGACTGTTATTTAAATTCATTAAATTGTTTTTTTCTTTGGATTTTTTTGTATGTGTGTAGCTATTTTACGTACAATATTTCTACGAAAAACATTTTGTGATGCGTAGTTTGGTATAAATGCAATAATTTAACTTTTATAACATTTATCCAAAAGTGTTTGCAGAGAATTTTTACAAACTTATATACATTGTTTGAGGTCTTACATTAGCTTTTTTTTTATATTGTGGTTTTGCATGCAAGATAGTATTAGCATTACTCAATGCGGATTATATCACATAAATTACTTCTTAAAATATCTTTCAAAACAAAAAAGTGTTTATAAAAAAACCAGCACATCGCCAAAGAGCTTTGTAATCGTCAACGCAATTTTTGTAGGTTTAATATTTAAAAATCCTTTAAAAAAAGTTATGATGACCAGAAATTAACAACAACACAAAACAAAAATTATAATTTATAAAATAAAAGTTGCAAATGGTATTGGGTCAAATTTTTTTGTATTTTATACTGATTTAGATTACATAAACAAAGTAAAAAATCAAATTATTAATTGAGTCGTTGACTTAAGAATAGTATATTTTGCTTTCCCCTGATATATAATTCCCTCATTTCGTCTAATAAGTTTTCTGCAGGGCAATAGGTCTATGTATCTATAAACTATTAAACCTGGTATTAAGTATTTTATAGCGGCATTGTCGTATTTATAACGTCTGGGTAAATATACGGTTCATTAATATAAGTTACTAAAAAAGCTGTTTTTTATTAACAAACTACTGTTATTTGTTGCATATTGCATATTTTACTTACTATGTAATAATTTTGTAAAGAAAATACATTTAAGAGCTAATAAATGCAAGAAACAATACACAAGAGCTTTTTTGTTATAATCACAAGATATAAAAAATTTTATTTAAAAAAAAATAATGCGAGATTTTCCAAAGCTTTTATTTTGTATGTAATGTTTTATACCTTCTTCAACATAACATTAAGTATTCAATACGTTTCAAAAATATTTTTTGTCTATAAAAAAATATTATGGAAAAGTAATGTCAAAAAGGAGGTACTACCATATGTTATGTACTTCTAAAACAACACACAAAAACTTCTAGGTAAATTTTTGATGCATCACATATAAACTAACCGTAAATAATTACATAAAAAAAGTATTACTATAGAATTTGCCGTTTAAATTGTCAAGTAAAGCGCCTGCTGATACAATCATAAAAAGAAATCTGAAAGTTCTTTATTTCTTTATATAAGTAGCCCTTTTTTGTACAATTGACACACAAATTTTTAACTTAACTAAGTGTAAACAAAGTTTAGGTAATGTGGTGTACTCAAAAAGTTGAAATTGCTACATTTACCTTTTTTGTATATTTAGACCGTATAAAAACATTTTTTTTAAGCGTACAATATTTTTAACAAGCATTTGTCTATACGTATTACAAGATTTTATAGCTCAAGACAAATTTGCGAACCCCGCTTCCTCGTAATATTGTATTGAAAAGACGAATAAATGATATAAACCGTGTACAAAATTACTTTTTTATATTTGAAAAGCATTTTTTTTTTGTATTAAATAACTTTTTTTTACAGCATTCTTTACTTTTTCGTATGCTTTAACATATGGTAAGTGTGAAAAGACGCGGTGGGCGCAATCCTTTCGGCGCATGGTAAACCACTATCCAACGAAATAAAACCATTATATTGCAAATAATTGTTTATTATGACTCATTAGTTGTGTTTGGCTGCTTTTCATTTTTAATTATATTTTTTTCGTCTCATATAAATAAAAAAAACAGGACGAAAATACTTGCGCTTTTTTAGCAAATAAAACATACCAGTAGATTATCAAAACAGCGGAGTGTTAATACTTGAAAAAAAAATATATTTGTTTTTCTAGATGTCGTTTAATACTTTTGAAATAAGTATTTAGTGCCGTATCTCGGATAAAGCGTCAGAACAAAGCGCTAACAGCGTCAGTAGCAAACAACAATGCTTATGCAGGTATAAGTGTAGACAAAGATGTGAAAGGTTTTAAGCGGAGGCGTTGCTGCGTGAAAGAGTAAGTCATATGGCAAAGGCCAAATATTATAAATTACAGCCAATAGACGATTTACTAGAGCTAGACATAACAAAAGTTGTCTTGCTAGAAAGTATTTAACCAGTAGTTAGGAAAGTAGGAAAAATATTTTAAAGACAATTATGAACCAACCAGACAGTATTTTTACACTGTGGAAATTAGCCTTTGTATAAGGAAAAAGAACCACAAGCGTAAACATAGAAATAAAAGAATATAAGACTTATTAATCTGACAAAATTTTAACAAATAACATAAAAAAAGGCACAGCTGAATGTCAGCTAGTTATTCCTAGGTGAGTGGCAAAAAGGGTAAGAGTTCTAGTATGGAACCCCAAGTCGATTAGTGTGTAACAACCGCAAAGTCAACGCGCTTTTTGCTACTAGCTGCCGCAAAAATATAAAACTAGGAAAAAATTCTTATGAGTGTTTTTTTACGAAAAAAATTTAGTGAGTCTAGAGGATCTTTATTTATAAAAACAATGATGATATTGCGTTGAAATAAACAGACTATGCAGAAAAAAGGAATTCTGTAACAAATAGTAAGTGTGATTATACATTTATGGAAAGGGCGGCATGTGAAAGAACCTTGAAAGAGAACGCAGGTTTACCAGGACAAAGCTATAAAATATATTAAAAGTATTTTGTAACAGGCCCTGACAAACGTACACGTATTGCGTGGCGTTACCCTATATAAATAGCCCTTAAGTAAAATGGATAACTTCGGTTTGTATAAAATTTAATATAACTGGATTATTTTGGAAAACAGTATTCGACGGGGTTGCAAACAGCACGAGGAGTTCTGTCCGCGGTGCACAGAGCGGCATGGATGCGCGTTCTAAATCTGTTATGAACCGTTTTTACTCTTTTGAATACACCGAAGCCGCAATAAAGACAACTGCCTTCAAAATCGAAGAACGTTTTTAATAAAATAATTTAATGTGTATGGGTTGACCATTTGCTACATACATTGACATGGGTACTAAAAAGAGTATAGTAAAAAAAACTTTTACGACGGATTTGTTGTTCAGAACAAAAGGTCAGTAAACCACGAACGAAAAGGCAAGAACGTGATGTACTGTTATTAGAAGTGATGCAGAAATTTTATTAACCCTTTGGATAAATTTTTAACTAGCGCAAAAAAATGTAAATGGCTATAGTAGGAAGGCATAACAAGTAATGACTAAATACAAGTTTTATTAGCAAATAAAATATTGTAAATAATGGAAATAGAAGAACTAAAAAACATACAAAAACTAGTTTTGTATGACAAGATAATGATATTTAAACAAATATATACCGAAACATGCGTAAATAAATGCAATATACTAGCGTGTTTTACAGGTATAAAATTTCTAAAATTGGAAATGTATTAAAAGATCATAAATATATTTAAAGAAAAAAAAAAGAAGAAAATTCTACTAAGTGGAATATAAATTCATATATTGTAAAAAACAACGCTGCGTAAAAGTAATTTTAATAAAAAACTCGAGGTTGTGTTTTTTGAACGCAAGTGGATGAAAACATGCAGCCAATAATGTGAAGCAGTAAGAACTTTCAGAAACAGAGCAAATGTATAGCATTACAGAAAAAAAGATGAAGGCCGTGTAATACCGTAGAAAAAAATTTGGAAATGAACTTAGATGTCTTTTCGTCGTCTTAGAGAGCGTGCACAATAAGTTGATTACAAATGGAACAAAACCGAATTATAATATATGTAGATCAAATAGTGAATAGAAGAAATCCAGAAGTATTATTAGCCCGTAAACTACGTATGTAGATGCATCGTAAGTGCAGCGGATACGCTGTAAAAAACAGATAGGCATGCAAAGGAGAATACAAAAAATTATAGCAATAATTACAAAAAAAAAAGATCCATAGAAGTCGTATATTTCTGGGTATTGAAGATGGCAGAAATGCACTACTTCTTGCTAGAAAAACAGATAAAAACATATAAAGGGAATTTTCGGCATTGCAGCATCGTTGAGGCAAAGATGTGTACTATGAAATATATAGGCCCTCTATACCGCTTGTTATATAACAACAAAATTTTAAAGTTTTACTTTAATGCTTAATATGTATATACCGTACAGAAAATGAACGAACTCCAATTTCATTTAGACAATGAAAAAATAAAATGGTCGGTATACATTATTACGATACAAGGTGTACCAGGATATATTTTACTGGATGAGAATATAGTAAAAACTATTTTGTGCGTCTGTTATTGCAAAAAAAATACGGCACAAAGCATCACTAGAGCATTTAATGGGTGGTGCAACAAACAGGATTGCCGCGGATAATGGTGACTAATAATGAAAGCTAACTTTGCAATCTAGCAACACGTATATTTATGTTTTATAAGAATTTGCTGTGTTGTCATATAATTGCTAAAGCATAAAACATATCTAATGAAAGAATCATAGCGCTTTAAAACAAAAAAAGAAGACTTTATTTATGACAAGCGGGGGTATAATACGTCACGTGTCGAGAAAGTTAAAATGGCTGGCATTTAATATATTTTTCGCAGAACATGATGCACGCCGGGCTAAAGCAGATAAGATGGAGCGAATAATAGAACGTTAAATCTTTATCAGTTTGATTGGAGACATGAAATCTATAAACAAAACCAAAAAAAAACGTAAAGCTAATACAAGATTCTAGTTGCACAGCACGAGAATTTCCACGTAGATCAGCAACATCACATAACAACGGCATGGTATTATTAAAGCAAGAATTAGGCTGAAAACCTTTTACGCCCAATTTGAAGCTACGGGAAAAATAGTTTGCAAAATTAGGCATTTTTTAAAAGCAGGGCTACGTTTTTTTTATGAGAGAGAAAGTCGACCGTAGTTTACTATGTCAATAACGAGGCATCATTATATGTTATTTATAAAATTCTTTTATTATGATTTTTGTATAAAAACTAAAATTCTAACGTTAAATTATAAAAAAGGTGTAGATAGTCAAAAAAAAAACAATTTAATACGCAAAGAATTAAATATGAGTAAGTCGTCTAAAAGTGTACTTATTATGCAAAATATGCATTATTGCTAAAATATGGAATCAATGATATTTTGAGATTAACGGGTGATATTGTAAAAACAAAGTATATTTATGATAGTACTCTATATATATACAAGTTTTTTACTTGTTCAAAATACAATTGTATTTTTGTACGGTTCATTAGCATTTTTAACCGTTACGAAGTATATATATTTTGCATTACGCACGCATAAATGCAAACAAATATAGTGAATAAATAAAAAGAACGCAAATGCCAAAGTTTTGCATTTTAAAAAAATAAAGTGCGTTATAAAAAAATAGATGAATTTTACCGTGTAGATATACGCCAGTAGAACCTAACTATATTATTTTTTTTAAAAAGCATTGACCAAAAAAAACACGTATGATTTATAGATATATGTTATAAAAAATTTTAATTTTTGTTTACGAAGAATAAATAATAATAGATATTTGATTGTTGATTTAAGTTCTAAACTTTGTAAAAAAGCACACTAGTATTACATATACATAAATATAGTATTTTTGTATATTTTGATAACTTTTTTTTGTTGTTTGTCATATGTTATACAGGCATCTGCGCTGTTCAAATGTCTTATAGCACGTTGCCACACATAACAAAAAATATTTGCCTTGGATTTTATTGTTTTTGCATAAGATAATTTTTGCTTGACTTTTTGTTTGGCTAAGATTTCTTTAGGCACAGAAAAGCCACGGACATATGTAATGTATAGTAATATAATTGGTGCAAAATTTGTTGTTTACTGTTAACCAGAACAACAAAGCGTAAATGGTTGTATGCATTGTAAAGCCTGTTGGTTACTAAACATTTTTTTAGTTTCAGAAAACTTTTTGTCATTTAGCAGGAAATTGTGTTTTTTTTGCTTTTATTGTGTGCTAATTGGCCTTTCTTAGGCTTGAATACTATTTTCAAGGTTGTTGTAAAGTTGCATGCAACAAAGTATTCACTATATATACAAGCAAAAAATGTAGTCATAAACCTTTGGCGATAAAACTAATCTTTACCGCTTTCTTTTCCAACTACAAAGGTTTCGGCTCTTTTTATAAAATTAAGATTACATCTAATTTTCAGAAATATGTGTTGCTCACGTATAAACGCGATTAAATTATACTTGTATGGTTTGTGTATTTCCTGTTTGCCTCAAAAAAATCTCGAACAAATAGTTTAAAACAGTTTAATGTATTTTAACAATAGAAACATAGAAAACCGGTTATAAAATTATAACAAAAAAACAATAACAATATAGAAAAAACACTTTACCGATAGTTGACCTTTGTAATTGGTCGCTTTTATTAGTATTTTATAAGAAATAATAAAAAATAGCTTTGAATATTTTAAAATTATCAGAGTTTAATCTTATAGACACAAAACAGTTATCGGCTGACCATCTAAATGCTACGTGTAGTTATAAATGTATAGTCTCTGTGCGAACACATTTTATAAACTATTTTAAAACGTTATATTGGTTACAGCTTTTGTAAATTTGCGTAATAAAAAGATGCGTCTTTACGTCTACTGAGAAAACGATTTTAGTCTATTATATACGCATATGTCGTATGTGTAAACCGTTGTATATACATACGCGTCATAAAAATATTACAACACTTTCTTACAAGTGGAAAAAATGCGCAGATGGTCATATTAGTAATATGATATAATTATTGTTTGCAACTTATAAAAATTAAAC
Source organism: Agrenia bidenticulata (assembly GCA_034694785.1). Classification (NCBI taxonomy): domain Eukaryota; kingdom Metazoa; phylum Arthropoda; class Collembola; order Entomobryomorpha; family Isotomidae; genus Agrenia; species Agrenia bidenticulata. The sequence continues at coordinate 10,733 of JAQFYM010001930.1, read as the reverse complement.
TATTCAGGTTTAAAAAAATTTTGTTTTGATAAATTTGATAAAAAATCTATACTATGTCTCACAAACTTTTTTGTATTGTAATTTCGTAAAATAATTTAACTAAAAAAGAATTGGATTCCAAAAGTATTTTAGTTCGTTGCTTGCCTTGCTCAAGGTCGCAAGTCTTCACATAAGTGGACTGCTACATGATCACATCTTTAAATGCAAACCATACATAACAATAAGGTTAGTATAATCTGTTTACTTAATTTAAAACGCAAAAAAAAAATAAAAGTAAAACAAGTTTTAATTCGCATTTTTGTATTTAATTTTTTGTGGACATTTGTATATTGTCGTTAATAAAGACGTATATATTAAAAAAGTTAAAAGTATTTTGAAATACACGGAATTCATAGCAAACTGGCAATAGTTAATAAACTAGATGTTTTGAAAAATTTGCAAAATAAAACCCTATTCAAGTTGTTAACCGAAATGCTTTTTTTTATAATATGTTTAGTACTTAGCATGCAATTTTTTTTTTGTTTCATGCGACTCAATTTTTGTTTGTATAGAAATATAGTTCTTCTCTTTGTATTAATCAATCAGAACAGACAAGTAAACATTATATGCATTAGTAAAAAATAATTACATCTGGTAAAAAATTGTTGACTCGTCATATATGTGTTGTTATCTTATTTTAAAATTAGCATATACTGAGTATTTATTATATTTTTCTGTTAAATGTTTTTTGTTAAAAATTTTTCATACGTTTATTTAATTTTTTTTATATGGTTGTCTTGTTTTATCCACAATTGTTTTAGTATATTTACTATGGTATTCAATATAGACTTGTAAAGTGTTATACGTAATGAATTATGATTAAATTACTAGATTATACAGAAATAAAAATAATTTTGGATACTAAAGATGAGTATTTGAGGCGTTTATATTATGGATCCATAATATTAAACTTTTTTTTGATTAAAACTGTATTTTAAATTGTCTATTTACCAATTACTATGGTCAACTATATTAATATTGCAATATGCAAATAAGTGCATATATTAGTAGAACTATGCAAAATATGCATTTTTTTTTGCACTTTAGTTTTAAAAATTTTTTAACTATGAATACATATAAAATTATATCTTTTTACAGTTTACGCTTTGCAAAAGCATATTACACAAAAAAAGAATAAATTGACGCTAAAAAATTATAATTACATTTTATAAAAGCTAAAAAAAACAAATGATTGCATTTGTGGCTTAAAATATGCTTTACAAAACAAAACATGCATACAAACTGCCCAACGTATTACACTGTGACCTGTTAAATGCAAAAACATATTTTTCCTATAGTTGAATGTGTTTTCGGGGTATTTACAACAAAGAACAATTTTTTGTTTTTTTTAAAAATTTTTCATGTATATTTATGTTTGTAATTTGCCTCTACAATTCTAAAATTTTTTATCTATCATATTTTTGTTGCAAATAGGGGTTATAAAGATTATATAAATGGGTTTTGCATATATCCTGCATAAGTTATTTTTTCGTTTTATTCTATACTCATGAAATTTTGGAACGGGACTTTCGGTTTCTACATATCTTTTAGGTATGACATAGGTTGTAATAGGATGTTTGGTTTTAGTCTGCGTGTGAAGAATTTGTTCAGCTGCATATGTATCATTATGCCTTTTTTTTGTAATCATGATAATAATAATGTTCCTTTAGTACGTTTTTTTTTTCTACTCATTATTTTTGTCTAGCACTTTCGTAAGAGTAAATATATTTTAAATCAATTTTTATGGAAAATAAATTGATTAAAACAAATTAGTGTTCTGGTACTGTTTTTTATATGTTTTCTATAAAAATACAGTGTTTTTAGACATTAAAAAAGGATTTTAATTGTTCTGGATTTTTTTCTTGGATTTTTTAATCCTTTGTAAAATATATTCTGGGATAAATATTTCATTTTCGTGGGAAAACATTTATTATGTCAATATTTTCTAGGAAAAAATATACGTGCCTCTTTAACAGTCAACACTAATATAACTAAATTTTGTTTATATTAAATTTATATTGCATAAAATAAGCGAAAAAAAAAACTGTTAAAAGCGCGTCAAAGGTGCAAGAAATATAAAAACGTTATGCAGTGGGCACACTTTAAAGACATTATGTGTATGATACATGTATTTATAGGCTTTGCAAGCATTAAATTCAATTTAAGGTACGTTTTTATGTAATCTATAATACAAAAAACATTACCAAATATAGATCTTACAATTAGGCTTTATTACTGTACTATACAAGATGGCCATACATATTATATTGAAAATATTTTTTAAATGCTTAGTACTGCCATTACATAAAAACTCCTTTTTATATTTATCTGAAATAAGGACAATATGGGCGATAAATCGTTGCGTTGTACATCTTACAATAGTGAAAGTTTTTCTTTTATGGAAAATGTACCTGCAAAGAAATAGAACAAGACACAATAAAAAGACAAAGCACGATTTATTACAGCAGTTATTTCTTATGTTTCCACGTTCATTTTTTTACAACTATAATAATTTATCGTGGATTATCAACCTACCGCGATTTCAAAAATTCTCTAATAAAGGGGGTCGCACGTGGTACCTTGTTTTGTGCTTTCATGCTTTTTTCAGACTCTGACAGCTTTGCATACTAATTATTACAAGAAGCAAACTTGATTTATGTATTTTTTTTGTATAAATATACATATTTAGGACTTACCATGTTCTTAGTGAAAAAATAAAAAAACCGTCCATTTTTTCAGGCTGTTATAGCATCTATTCGAGCTTTTTTGTTGCCGCATTTGTTCATAGTCGTCGTCTTTTTCCTGTTTTTATAAAGGTTTTATTGTTTCTGACCTTAGCTATGCCTACAAAAACTTAAGACCTAATCATAGTGATTTTTTTTAAAAAAACTGTTTGGAAAAAGTAAAAAATATAACAAACATAATAGTAATCTTCGTTTAAGAGACAGTAAGTGCACGCGGCAACTACTGATTATTATTTCAATTCCTTTTTCATTTTATTTTTTTTCATTTTTCTCAACTTATCAACAACGCAATATACTTGCAATTTACTTTTTAGTATAATTACTATACATTAATATTGAGATCAATTTTTTATAGTTGAATGCATTATAAATGTACCATATCTACGAAAATAATTTGTTTACTTTATTTTTGCAAAGATGGCCGATTAAATGTGCAACTATATATATAGGGTGTTAATTATAGTTTTTTTACTATGGGTGATATACATTTTGCCCATATTTTTTTAAACAGGTAATTTTTGCGCTTTTTGCCATAATAGTTTGTACGGTTGCTCTTTTTTTTACATTATAAAAAAACTATACGCTTTCCGGTGTTCCGTATTTGTTTTAAACAAAATCATATTGTAAATTTCTACTGTTTACCCACATCCAATATTTTAGTACTATGTTATGTGTGCTTAATACCAAAACATTTTTTTTTGTGTTAGTAATAGTAGTGATTTAGTAAAAACTGTTGTGTATATTTTTTATACTACATTAATATTATAGATTGCAATACATAGGAACTATTATATTACTTGTGCGTATGCAATTTGGCTTGTATTGCAGCAAAAATTACAGTTAAAAGATTTTTAAACAATTTGCATCTTTTTTTGTCCCCCACATCTTTATAAAAAAAAATATATTCAAAATCGGCGTTGAATTGCATATGTAAAATATTGATTTGTATTTGGGTAGGATTAAATTTTATTTTTGCTAAAAAACGATGTCAGCAATGCAAAAAAACATTTAAAAAATTTTTATTGTAGTGAAAAATTTTTTTTTCGTATATGCAAAAATTCATGCTGTTTTAAGACTAGAAAACGGCTTATTTAAAACCGCCATATACACACAACAAAATTATATCGTATACTTTTTTTTCTAAAACGCCATTATATAAAAAACAAAACTTTTGTACGCAAAGCTGCGACATACACCTAGCTTATAAAAATGTAATAAAAATAACGTGTTCTTTTTAAAATTGTAATGTGCATTCTGATTATGAGCAAAGAATAAAAATGTATATATTCGTTGTTTTCAATGGTTATTTGTATTGTATTTTTAGATTATTGTCATATAAAAGAGTTTTATAAAATGTTTTAAAAAACAAAAATTGTATAATATAAAATTGTATAATATAAAATTTTTTCATATTAGTGTGCCCTGTATTACTTTTTGTGTTTTTTTTTTGGGTTTATTTTTAATAACCTTTGTATAGTTTTTTTTGCAAAAAATACAAAAAATGATATAAATTACATATAAAACGAATTTTTTTAGCTTAAACAATAAACATCTTTATCGGCTATGCTCGAACAACGTAGTTTTCTAGTTTTTAGTATTTTTATAAAGTCATCTAAAGTTTAAAATTTTAAACTTTTTGTAAACAAAAAAAAAGATGACGAAACAATATTTTTTTGCAGTTTTTAGTAGTTTTATAGGCAAATATTTACAACAAATGTATGTGATTAAAGTAAGTAACAGCTTTAAAATACGACTATTGTATCTTATACCTGTTCAGCTGGGCTCAAATAAAAACTAAATTATTTGTCATACGGCATAAAAAACTACACTAGATTACTATAATAAGTAAAAAAGTATTGTACAATAAATGTCACTTTTACAAAAATACTAACATAATTATTATTTATACAAAAAAATATATTTGCACTATGTTACACTGTTTTTTTGTCTACAAAGTATATAAAAAGGTTTCCTTCCGCCCTTACAATGCAACTTAATGTTTTAGCGTAGCATACAAATGTAAATTGACTGTAAAATATGCAAATTGTCTTTTCATTAATGATTATGCTAATTGCCGTCTTATGTTGTATAAAGTAAGTTGTTTTTTTTGCAGTGGTACAAAGTCTTCACATATAAAAATAATATGCTGAGTGTTCATATTTTGCTTTTTTTAAAAAACAAAGTGGAAATTATGCTCTTAAAAATTACGTGATAGTTTGTTTTTGCTATAAAATAGGAATATAAGTGCAAATGTGTAAAATCTTACAGGATACAGTTTACTTGTCCTGTATTTCATACTGTGTAATTTGACTTAAAACTGCAACTTAAAAAAAAACAAATATATACATTATGTTGTATAATAGTTTTTACACATTGACTTATAACCGCAAACAGTGCAATTAACTGTGCACGAATCCATCTTGCATCTTTTTACAAACCAAACACGGTCTTCTGCTGGTATGCTCTAAGAAAATACAGAATGACAATTTTTTCAATACAAAAATCTATATGCCTCATTTTTTGTTTTGCCTCATATTTACAAAAGACAAACATTAATAAGAAGCTTTGATATAATAAAATATTGCCTGTATAACTTTTGATTCATTTGATAAATTATTTTATATTTAATCGCATTTACAGATTTTGTTTGGATACTTTAGGTGTAATTATTTTGCATATGCATAGCAGTATCAGCCAAAAAAGTATGATGGCATAATAAACATACTTTTTTTGTTATAATTTTGTTGGATCAATATAAATAAAACTTGATAAAAAATATCTTTTTTTACAAACACAAAAATGTAAAAAATTAGTTGTATAAAGATACGCGTTTTGTAAGATACCAATATACATGTGTTCCTGCACGGTATAAAACTAAATACAAAAATAAAATAAAATAAAAGCATAAGTATGAACGCTTTTATGGATGTTTGCTTTTAGGTTTGTAAAAGTCTATATCTCAAACTTTATTTGTAATTTGTACGCATACTTATAGTTTACTGTTACGCTTCGAACTACAATTGCTTTTTTAAAGTTGTACAGGGTAAGTTTTTTAACAACTTCTACGAACGTATACATTTTATTTAATTTGTTTGCAACTAGTTACAATTTCACTTTAATAAAACTTTTGGATACTGGCAAAAATACTAAAAAAAAGTCTATATAAATACCTCAATATACTTTGTCAAGCAGATTTCTCACGAGTAAATATGAAGTCTTCATGTTTCACATGTTAAATTTTTATTACAAATACATCAATCTTATTCCATAACAAATCAAAAAATTTATTTTGCCACAAAATAATGTTTTATTTTGCACAAACTTATATATTTGTATTTTTATAATTTTAAAGTAGAAAAAAGCCGCAATATCAGGAAAAATAGTAGCAAACAAAGTTATTTGTCTATTGAAAGTACATTTACTGTACTTAAGTAAATTTTTGTTGCAGCAAAGTATCAGAGAATAATCTTCTTGTGTTAGAAACATTTACCAGCGATAATTTTTTGTTGTTGTATTTATATTAAAACGCTTCCTATGCTCTTTTTGCAAAAACAAAAGGTTTCGAAAACAAAAAAAAAGATTTTCGGTTTTAAATAGCAGTTGACATATCTTCTTTTATTCTTGTTAAAGATTCTGGGCTGACTGAGATTCTGGAATTGTTCGCCTTGCGACCGTTGTCCAACACTCGCCCGCGGAGCATAAAGGACAAGTCGCCCGGGGGCGAGTTTTTTGTAAATTCTAAAAAAATAAATGAAACATTAAGGAAAAAAACGAAAAAGTAGATAAATGTTATGTGCAGTACAAAGCGATGTTTTCTGATTTTTTTTAGCATTTGCAATACAAATTTCGATTATATTTTTTTTTGGTATTGTTCTTAACAAACCCTATCCCTAATCCCGAATCTATCCCTAACAAAAAACTGATGTTTTCAACGCAAAGAAATATATTATGTAGTATAAACGACGCAATTTGTGCTTGTACGTTATTTTTTTTTGTAGTTTTTATCGTCTTTCTCTTGAATTCCATTTTTTAAAAAAACTTTTATAACTTTTATCTCGTGATTAAAAGCAGTTGTTAAAAAAATGTAATTAAAGAAAGGGTGTGTTCTTTTAAACAAACAGTTATTTTTCAACAGTAAGGATTTTTAGACTTTGACTATAAAAATTTTTGCCATTATTCTTTTATTTGTATTTTAATGTCATTTTTTTACTAATTTAAAAAATGCCAAAGTTTAAAGCCTTAGTTTAGTATAATAAAAACATTGTATATATTTTTTTTTGAATCTTTTGATCTCATATTTATTTCTAGTGTTTGTAATTTTTTTTGTTTTTAAAATAACAACATGCCTTATCGAGGCTAGTTGTCATATATTCTGCGTCGATTTGTCTACCGGCCACATAAAAAAAGATTATTTTGGCAGAAAATATTACTTAACATATTTTCTTCTATTTATGTTATAATTTACAATGCTGGATGCATCCGTCTACAGACAAAAATTACAGAAAAGCATTTAAAACAAATTTACTAAAGTTACATAGAAAATCTACCAGCTAAAATTTAAAAAAAAAATTTGTTATAATTTAACCTTTGCATTTTGTTTTTATAGATAAGACGTATGTAATGTAGCGTATACAGGGACAAAAGCGGCAGGAATGGGTGTAATTCTTACAAAAAAAAAAATTTCGCCTGATTTAAGATGGCTTTTCTGTGCTGATTTTTTTTGGTTTTAAAGATCAAAAAAAAGATAATAATTGATGTTAGCACTTTTTCGCAAAAGGGCTGAAAACAAACCTCAGTCAGAATTCTAGAGCAAAATTGGGGCAAATAAATTCCGAAATTTCTCTATTTTTTCAACCCTTCTTTCCATTAGAAATGACTAAAAAACATATCTTGTGACACTGGTAACACATGTAAAGATCTATAGCAACGTTTCGGTGCATTCGATTACAAACAAAAAAAAATGATTTATATTTTGATAAGTGTTATCGAGGTGATAATTGTTCTTGGCATAATTCGGTGAGATGTGCAAACATAATGACAGACACGTATTTTTATAGACTGATATCATTATCAAGACAAGAGCTAAAATGTAACATATATATATAACTTTTCGCTTGGTTCTTCTTATTTTTACAATAAATGTAAAATGATTCTAAAATACAAAGAAAGATGTAGTTTATTTTTTGTTTTTGCTGATTCTGTTTTATCATATTTTAGTGATTTCGTTTTAATTTTATTTTGCTGTTTTTCTTGTGTATTTTTGATATTTCGTATATAAACAGTGTTATAATCAATGTTTGTTTATAAGATTCGCAACTATTCTACTCCTTCTACGCAAGATGATACTTTTTTGACTACTAAACATTGTAGTCCCCATATTTTAAAGAACGTTGTAGACCCATAATCATTTTCGACGCTTTTTTTCACTTTTAAAGACCAGATAAAATGTTTGTTTAAATTTTTGAGGTTATAAGTCATAAAATCTATTACAGTCTTTTTTTTGGGTCTACAAAGACCTTTTATTATTTTCGAGTCATTTTGGTATGGGTCTATAAAGACTCAAAATCTTTTTACCTTTTATTTGCACTTTAAAGACCCAAAATCAGTTTTGTCCGCTTTTTTTTTCTTTAAAGACCCAAGATTACTTTTGTCCTTTTTCTTTTGTCTATAAAAATCTAGCGTGCGTAATGGAGAAAAAAAGAATTGAGACTTTTTAACTTATACAATAAATGTGTTTTGCCCTTATTTTTTTTATAAAAAACACTGACTATTCCCTGGCTCAAAAATTGCCGGCGTTGCCTCTGTGTATACATATTTCACATATATAATGTGTCAAAAATAGGAATCAATCTACTTCTAGTAGAATAAACTACCAACAACATATATAAGACGCAAAAAATTGCTTTCGTTTTTTTTCGCATAAAATTAATTTTTAATACTTATCGCGAGTAGAACTTATTATAGCTTTGCGTGTTGCATAAGTACTGTTTATTTTTTCTAGAATTTCTTACTGTGTCTAACAGTGGTTTTTCAGACAATTTTTTAATAGATATTTTTCAGCGCAGTGCTAGATTATCACTTACTTAAAATCTAAGTTTTCAATCGGCCTGATATATTGGCGTATCCTGCATCAGAAGATAAACCATATTAAGTTGGCATTGTTGTTCCATACGCAAACGTGTTTTCTGTGCAAAATCAAACTATATTTTTTTTTGTTAAAAATATTTAAATAGGTTTTTGATTTTGTTTTCATACTGCTAGTTTATATACAATTTTGTCTGTTTAAAACAGTTGCTTTTGTATCTGAGTTTTATAAAAAACGCCAAAAATTGTTCGTGCATTTTACGCACTACTTTTGATAACGTTTTTACGTCAATAAACATGCGTGTTTTTATTAAGAAAAAATATAAAAATCGTGTCTGCCTTGAATACACAAAACTGTTTCGCCCTGTAAAAGAAGATCTGTCGGATGTATTGTATAAAATACATGCAATAATATCGCACGTTATTCGTAAATGAATAAAGAGTTTAAATAACCAAAAAATGGATTGTTAAAAAAACCCGATAAATACACATATTTTCAGGGTTTTATCGGCTCTCGGCATTCATTTTTATGCATGTATAAAATTAAGGTGTTTGTGTAAAAAAATTGAATATACATCTGTTCTTTAATCATACAATTCCAATGAAAAAAAAACGTACGCACTGACATATTTAAGGGTTGGGGCACAGTTGAACTAATTCCATACAGGCTCATATGCTCGTGCACTTGCAAAAAAAAAAATATTTTAAAACGCTATAAAAAGAAAACCTACATGAAAAGAAACTTTATAATATTTATGTAGTACAAAGATAAATAAACGTTTATTGCTAATGTTCGGCAATAGCTATAGCAAAGCAAAAATCAATTGAAATGTATATTCAACACCCGAGAAAAGCTTACCCTCGAATACCTACACCCTGAATATAAATAAGTTTGACCGAAAGGGGTAGGTTTACTTTTCAAGTATTTTCAATGTAAGTCTTATAGTTTAACATATAAAAATGTTACTTAAATTTGCACGCGTTTTTTTAGAAAACTTTTCTTCCGACTCTAAATTAAAAAAATCTAAATAATATAAAATTTGCGTATTTATACTAAAATACCGTTTTCAGACGCGTGACAATCGTGTCTGTTGCGTGGCCGTAGGTATGTATTAGTACCGGCTGCTTTACCACGGATGGGTATGAATGGAGACGGGTAAAAAAAAACCTAAATGATAATAATTAAATATTTTAAAAATTCACTAGAAATTAATTTTGGACTTGCATTTACTAATATTTAGATATGGGTTTTAACTTGAATTTGTTATTTCTATCAAAAGGCCGTAAACAAAGGGGACTGGCGAGTTTACCGCTCCTTCTTTTACACACGCTACCGAGAATGACCACTCGCAAGTTAACTACACTTATCTGCATACAAAAGTATACAATGTATTTTAATTATGGTTAAATTCTCCAAAATTTTTTTGTATAAACTTTTTTGCATAAAAACAAATTCCTACTTATATTATGCAAAAATTTATATAAAAACTTTTTAATACTTATAGGTAAAGTGCTCAAATGCGACATGTAAAATACAAAATCATAAAATCTGAATTTAATCTGATCTTGTATAAATATTTTGTAACACGACAATGTTCAGTTTTACTACAAAAAATATTTTTGTTGTAATTTGTATAAATCTGGTATTCAATTGAAGATGTTGTGTTGAAACCCTACCCCGTCAAACAAAGCCGAGAGGTTAGCAGCAGGGGTCTATTATTTAGTAAAAATTTCACAATCTAGTACAAATCTCTTAACGAATTTTATTAAACATCCACAATAAAACTAAAAAAAAATTGTCTTGTAATCGGTTTTTGATATTATTGGTGACTGTGAAAGGGTAAATCACCTATTTAAAAGGTTTTC